>JACM01072451.1:0-17635 GCA_000787095.1 Periophthalmodon schlosseri
AAACCAGGACTAAACCAGGACTCACCGCAGCTCATCTCGTCGCTGAGGTCACCACAGTCGTCAAACCCGTCACAAACTAAAACAGGAGGAATACAGCGGCCGGTGGAGCAGCGGAACTCCCAGTCTGCACACTCTGAAACACGACACAAACAAACAAACACGTTCACTTCTGCAGGAGTTTAAGGCTAAACTAGAGCCACCAGGGAAAAATCGCTAAATTACCTTTAGCGATTTTCTCTGACAAACACTGCAACTGCGATCAGATTTGTGATTTATGTTTTAACAGTAGTATTCTGTTTACAGGATACTACTCAGAGGACTGAAATCTGAACTGCTCAACTAATACAATAATCCCATGCCCTTCAGAGCATGTTCGAGGTCTAAACCGTCACATTACGCATCTTGCCCGAGGACACAACAACAACATTCATCTGTGGGAGCCGGAATCGCACCTGCCAACCTGTGAGTCAGTGGATCTGACCGTTCAACCAATGATGTTTATGTTGAGAGCGAGATTTGAACCACCAACCTCTGGAACACTCTACCAACTGAGCCACTGTCGCCCAGAACAAACAGTATATTGTGTGTTTGAGGAGTAAATAATAGTGTTTTTGTTTCTATTATTTTACTGTTAAGTTGAAGTAGGATTCAGCTGCGTCTAAAGTGGTACTAAACCAAGAACTAAACCTGAACTAGACTGTATTAACCCTGGAGAACCCACGGGATCAAACTTTGCCGCAGTTAATTGCTGCTACCCAAAATGAACAAAAAAAATATGTCAAATTTAACTTCAAAAGCCCAGAGTCCCACTTCTGGCCCCTGCATAGAGACACCTAGTGGATGAATATTGAACTAAAATGAGCCAGAGTGGTAGTGATGTTGGCCTTGTGTTCTTGTTTCCATTGGCCAAAGTGACGTTTGTACATTTGAAATTCAGTTCTAACATGCAACAAATAAAGCAAAAAAGAACATTGTCTCACGTCTCATTGTATCTGTGTGGTTGACTGATTATTTTCCTAAATTTAAAATAGTTTGCATTGACAGTGTTTGTTACTGTGATTCTTTGAAATGATACGTCTAAAGCCCAATGGGTCAAATTTGGCCCTGATCCTAAATTAGGGAAAAAAGGGTCAAAATTGAAAAAGTGGATATTTCACTTCTCCAGGGTTAAACCAGGACTAAAACAGGACTAAACCAAGAACCAGTGGTGGAAGTATTCAATTTTGTTACTTGAGTAAAAGTACAAATACTGGAGCAAAAGCATCATATGAAAAAATCTCTTCAAGTAAAAGTATTTTGCTGTCTAATAAAGCTTCAAATGTAGTGATTTTGATAAAGATTTGAGCTGAATTTTGTTCAACGGAAACAACTGAATCAGCTGTT
This sequence comes from Periophthalmodon schlosseri, assembly GCA_000787095.1. Classification (NCBI taxonomy): domain Eukaryota; kingdom Metazoa; phylum Chordata; class Actinopteri; order Gobiiformes; family Gobiidae; genus Periophthalmodon; species Periophthalmodon schlosseri. The sequence continues at coordinate 1,384 of JACM01072451.1, forward strand.
TGTTTTTTTTTCCTGCTGTTTTTATTTATATATTTTTGTTTTGCTCAAATTATGAACATGTTAAAAATAAACTCTCAGCCTTTTCAGCAGGTCTCAAACTATAATAAAAATACTTTTACTTTTCAGTCCAGTTAAAAAATGTAGTGGAGTAGAAAGTACAGATACCTGCTCTCAAAAAAAGTACCAAAGTACAGACACCAAAGTACAGTACTTTATTACTTTTACTTTGTTATGTTCCACCACTGCCAGGAACTAAACCTGGACTAGACTATATGAAACCAGGACTAAAACAGGACTAAACCAAGTTGGGCTGGGTATTATTGCAAAAATATAAAATAAACTAAAAACAGTAATGACTTATCTCTCTCATATTGATAGATTTTAGTTTAATAGTATGTTTTCTTTCATTTATCAACCCCAAAAATGATGTCAGTTAAAAGGAATTTAAACCACAAGATTAATATTGCAGGTTTGTGGAGCCAAACCCAAACAAATTACGATAAGGGTCAACATTTGTGGATCATATGTTTGGATATTTCTTAAAAAAACACGAATCACCCATAGAGTTACACAGAACCTTGCCTTAAATTAAATTATAACAATAAACTGTAGAAAGAAGCTCCATATAATGTGGTATTTAAGTTTACATTCTAGCGTTTTCCCTGCGTCCTCTGCTGTCGTCACTTCCGCTCGGTACTTTGTCGCTACTGCGTTGTTACTGCGCTGGTACTACGTGGGTACTTCATTGTGTCGGTATCGTAAACCTGGGTCACTGTGGGGGTGGCTGCATTCCTCTCTTTACAAACTCCAGCTCCCATCAATCACCTGTCCCCGTGTCACGGTCGCCACGGAAACGGCTCAACAATCTCGCCGGATATATTTTGTGAAAGAGCCGCAAAATGCTTAGCTACTTCGGGGGTTTGAAACAGGACTGCGCCGGGATTTAACCAGGACTAAACCAGGTCTAAAGCAGAACTGAGCCAGGTTTCAACGGATCAGTTTGGGTGTTTTTAATGGAGAGGTCCTCTGTTAGTCAAAGTGTGTGGTCTGGACCAGAGTTCAGACTTTGGACGAAGAAATTTTGACTACTTTTGTGTTAAAGTGCACAGATTAAAAGTCTTTATTTTATTTAAGTATGTATCTCCAGAGACAGAACTAGACCAGGACTCGACCAGGATTAGAGCAGGACTAGAGCAGGACTAGAACAAACTAGACCAGAACGAGACAAAGACTAGAACACAACTAGATCAGGACTAGACCAGGACTAGACCAGGACTAGAGCAGGACTAGACCAGGACTAGACCAGGACTAGAGCAGGACTAGAACAAACTAGACCAGAACGAGACAAAGACTAGAACACAACTAGACCAGGACTATACCAGGACTAGAGCAGGACTAGACCAGGACTAGACCAGGACTAGAGCAGGACTAGAACAAACTAGACCAGAACGAGACAAAGACTAGAACACAACTAGACCAGGACTAGACCATGACTGGAACAGAACTAGACCAGGACCAAACCAGGACTAGACCAGGACTAGACCAGGACTAGAACATAACTAGACCAGGACTAGACCATGACTGGAACAGAACTAGACCAGGACCAAACCAGGACTAGACCAGGACTAGACCAGGACCAGACCAGGACCAGACCAGGACTAGACCAGGACTAGACCAGGACTAGACCAGACTAGACCAGGACTAGACCAGGACCAGACCAGGACTAGACCAGGACTAGACCAGGACTAGACCAGGACCAGACCAGGACCAGACCAGGACTAGACCAGGACTAGACCAGGACTAGAACAGGACTAGACCAGGACTAGAACAGAACATATGTTTTGTTAAATTGTACCGATTAAAATTATTTCTGTAAAGTATAAAGTCTGTATTGTTTTAATTTAGTTTCTAATAAGATATTAATTTCTTTTATTTCTCCCCTCAAGAAAAAAACATCTTTTGTTACAGACATGCAGCTGATCAGCAGAAGCAAACATCTTTATCTGAGAAAAATAAATGAAATCTTTTTTTGTCATATGGCTACATTGTTTTTGTAGTACCAGGACTCACCACAGGCCGTCTCGTCGCTCCAGTCGTCACAGTCGTTGAATCCGTTACAAACTAGTTTCTGAGGGACGCAGATCCCGCTGGAGCACAGGAAGTGATCCTTACCGCCGCACACCGCTGTCGGCCAATCAGAGAGAAGCAGGGAGATAGTCAACCAATCAGGGAAGAGCAGAGAGAGAGGTGAACGCAGTTATTAAAGCTTTTGTGGCATTTTCTATAACATTCCGGACTTTGCTTTAGTAATTCATTTTTTAGATTGGAACTTGAAATAATGGCTTTGTTTAGAACCAGACACCAGAGAAAAAAATACTGTTAGCTAATGAGGAGCAACTTTAATGCAAGCGCCACAGACTGTATATTTAAATGGACAGAGCTAACCCGCTAGCCGCCGCGTTCCAAATAGAAAGTGAGCATGGGCACACTCCCGGCTCCAATTCACTTTTTAATGAAAAAACGCGGCCCTTCTCTCCGTAACTGCTGCTGTCAGTCTCGGCATTTTGGTCTTAAAATGTCCGTATTAACCCGCTCTACATGATCCTGGGGTTTTTATTTCACAATTTTGTCCGTAAATCAAGATATAAACATTAATAACAGACAAATCAGGCGCTTTCTTTCCCCTAGGTCGCTCCCGCTAGCGTTAGCAACAGGTTTGATTGACAGCGTTGCCAAGCTAAACCAGCGGTGCGGGCGGGAAGGGGCGTTACCTTCAACAGCCTCGCTCCAGATTGGCTCTTCGGTTGCTATGATACTCGTGCTCGAAATTCCAAATATGTAACTCAGCCCCAAATTCGCCGCTATAACTGCTCTGGCCTCGATGAGCTTCAGTCCGCTTCTTTATACAGTCTATGATAAACACGCAGGTGTAATGAACTTGAGACTTGACAGCAGAAATGCATAGAATTAGTCCGGCCATGATTTATAAACTTAAAACCTGCACAGAACATTTACCTGTGACGCAACAATCCTGAGAAATTTCAAATCAAGTGTTTTGCGAGACTCAGAGGGGGCGGACTTACTGGGATTACTGAGGACTAATCAAACAACTGTGAATGAAGCTGAGGGAACAAAAGCTCAAAAAGTAAAGTTTGCATAATTATGTGATGTAAACCTTTAAACAATTAAAGTGGGACTAAACACCTAAACTCCACCCACAGCCACATTTCAAATAGAGCTGCTGAAGTGGGCAGTGCCTGGACGACTGAAGAAGAGAGTGAGGGGGGAGGAGGGGCAGGGTCTGGAGGTATAAGGAGCAGCGTGATTGGTCTAAAAGGTATCCACGCTTCAAACTCCGCCCCTGCAGCCAGGTGTGCGTAATCAGGGCCACTGGAGCCAGGACACACTTGGATTTAGTAGTAAAAGCCAAAGGCAAATGGACAAAAAGTTGTAGAACTGAAGACGTTTGCTGTTCATCCAAGCCGCTTCTTCAGTTCTGGTCAAATTACTGCTGGACACTGCCTTATATCTGTCTGAAGGGAGGAGCTAACGACACTGAAACTGTAAAGAGCTATTGTTTACAGTTTCAGCCTTAATGGGCCTACATTCAGCCTTAATGGGCCTGCTGGCTGGCTCTATTGTTCTCTTTGTTTCCTTTGTTTGCTTTTGGTCTGAGGATGGAGTTGGATTTAGTCATTTTTGACCAGAAAGCTGCAAATTTACCTAGTTTGCACAAAAACGACTCGGAACAGTAGATAATGCGATTCAAACACCACATAAACAGTTCAGTAGCGAACGTGGTGTTTAGTTCCACTTTAAGAACCGGCAGAAGTAGCAAATACTTACACGCTTTACCTTTGACATTTCGGGGCGAGTAGCAGATGGGGCCGGCAGATGGCGGTGATGGAGGTGACAGTGATGAAGAGGAGGGCGGAGGAGAGGACGGGGGAGCAGAGGGGGGAGGAGGGGTAGAGGAGGAGGGAGGAGAAGAGGAGGGAGAGGAAGAGGAGGAGCTGAACTGGGAGCAGCGGAGGAAGTCGGGCCAGGAGGCGTTGAACATGTGTAGAACGGGCTCACAGCCGAGACGAGCCGCCTCACAGAACGACTCACACGGAAGGACCAGACGCCTAACGACAGAAACAAACACAAAAACATATCACAAAAAAAATACGAAATAATATTAGTTTTCCTGACACAAATCAAACCGTCAAAATGTATTTATTTTAAATGGTTTGCAGTTATTCCTCACTTACCTTACGCATTCTGAGCATCCTAATTATTTCAGAGGCCAGAGCAAGCCAAGCTACCATTCTAACGGCGCACTTCCTGATTCTCAGACAATATAATGCTTCATAATTAGGTGCAGAGAGAGCACACGGCTGAATCCCAATACATCTGTGCTTGGGAAAAACAAAACAGTGGTTGTACTGTATTTATCCAAATGTGACGTTTCACCGCATTAATATCATATCAAGTGGTTCTATTTTGCTCATTAGCAGAAAAAAATAACATGGGAATTTCTTTTTTACGTGCGCCTCAAAACGTATCGAAATTGAATCAACATCGTGACCCATGAACCGAGATACGTATCGAATCGTGGTAAAACCCAACAGTCTCGAGGGATTACACACGCATCCCTCCAGTAAAGTAAATAAAGATGTCCAAGCGACGTTACATGTAAACGCTGAACGTAACGAAGCTTTCCCGTCGCTTTCTAATCTGCCCGGCGACAGCAGCTGATTGGTGGACGCTCTCACCTGTGGTCTCCGTGGTGGAAACACTGGGGCAGAGCCAGAGAGCAGCCGAACAGCATGATGTGTCTGTAGCACGAGAGCCGGCTCAGGTAACTGAAGAACCTGAAGCAGACAAGACAATTTAAATACAAACTATTTATTTTTGTGGAGTAGAAAAACACAAGAGCTGTTTCCTGGCGGGGCTTCACAAAAACGTAGATTAAACCAACAGAAAGTTATTAAATAAAACAACGAAACAGTAATCGGTCAATAAAAGAGAAGCCGACTCACCAACAGATTGATAATTGATGAACATATTAGTAAAGAACTTTAAAGCCACAGTACGTAACTTTTTATCCAGACAACAGACTAAAATAAAAGCAGTTTTGGTTGTGTTTATTGCACTGAAAAACGTGTCCTTACTCTGAGGGGGCTCGCATCTCCACAAACCTGACTCTTATTTGGCTTGAAGGGGGGCCTCTTCCTGCTCGTTTCCATGGAAATGTTGTTCCTTTGGCTGTAAGAGTCCACAGTGTGGCATAAAGCCTATCTCCATGGAGAATGTTCTGAAGTATGGTTTTAACTTTCTGTTTCCATGGAATCATGTGACGTGCCACCTCCAAAAAGTTACTTTAATGCCGCACTGTGTAACTTTTTCTGATAAAGGTTATGCCACGTACTTGTCTCCATGAAGACGTTTCTTTTAATAAGAATGTTCCAAAGTACGGCATTAAGGTCTGTCTTTGTAAACACAACCAAGCGATGCCACCAGATCAAGATACAGGTCAGATCTGTGGAGAGGCGAGTCCGCTCATAGTAACAGTGCACGTTTTTCAAGGTATTTTTGAGCAATAAAAACACCCATAATAGTGCTAAATACAAAAGTTTAATGCCATATTGTGGAACATTCAAGACAAATCAATAAAATCTTCATGGAAAAGAGCAGGCGGGGAACAGAAAAGTTACACAGTGAACCTTTAACACACGATAAACAATGATACATTTAAACACACGACCGACCTGAGCAGCATGTCCACCTCGGATCTCTTGACGACGTTGAGCGGAGACGTCAGCCACGTTTGATTGTACGGTAACATGTGACACTGCGGCTCCGAGATCAGCTGACAGCTCCCTGCCAATCACAGAGCGGGAAAACAAGTCACGTGACCAATGGAGTTACATATGAAATGCGGTTGTTATAGCTGCTTTAACCTCTTTCGCTACCAGGGCTGGGTTCCTCTAAATGTTCTGGATAATCGTGTTTGATTTATACCAGGTTTTGGTACCAGTGTTTTTGGTTGTTTTTGGTTCCGTTGTTCTGCCGAGGTGACGTGCCTTGCCGAGATTATAGCTGGAACTTCAAATCGACAGCTCCACCTAAAAAAAACCTAGCTCGAACAGATGTACCTGCGTTTATCTGTGTCTATATGGATTATATTTAGAAGTTTAACGTCATTTTAGGACATTAGAACTCTACACAGTGTCCTGTAGTGCTGCAGGGACAGAGCCGACTTTCCAACTCTTCCCAACCTTAACCAAATCCAAACCTTAACCATTTCCTTATCCTAATCTCAAACATAATTTATAATCCTGTTCCTAAACTTCACTCCTTTTAAAGCTCCTATATTACATGAAACTGACTCTTGTGACCTTTGAGTTATGTTATAATGATGTTACCTCCTCAAAAACACACCTGGAGTTGTGTTTTGTTTCATTCTCACATGTTAGAGTAACCCTTAAGTCAGTCTCCATCTATCTCCAAAGCTCAAAACGCTCTGTTCCACCTCGTGATGTCATGAAGTAGGTGGTTTTCAAGTCAACAGCTCCTTTTACCTTTGGTTCAGTAGAGATTAGCAAATCCAGGGTTGAAATTGTCCAAATGATTCAACTCGAATGAACACCGATGTAACAGTTGCAATGGGGGCGCCTGTCCACTGGGGGCGCCTGGTCCAAAACATGTGGGCGTGGCTTGTTAGCACAAAACTACTTCAAATATTTCGTTCTAAATAACTTTTTTTTAACCTTCTGATGAATGTTTTTCAGTCTTGTTCAGTTACGCCTGTGACAACAAATTTTGAAGCACGATATACTGCCATAGCGATATTTAGCGATAAACAATATTGAAACTCTTTTATGCCACTGATGCAATTAACATAAAGCTAGATAATCCCAGTAAAAACATTTTTAAATAGAAAGTATCATTAAAAGACATGAGCTGCAACAAATAACTGACCGAATGAAGCAATAATTGTGATAAAAGTGACTTATTCAACCCTCTACAGCTCAAATCTCATCTCATTACAACCAAAATAACAAAAATCTACCCAATTTTGCAAAGAAAAAGTACCCACGACAAATATTCAGCGTGGAAAAACCGACATGGGGGATCGTTTGAAGGTGAATGCGACGCTGCTGTTTGGACAAAACTCTGCCCATGACATAAAATCTCAAGAACGGACTGTGCATTTGTTTTCTTTTGACATAATATTGTTGCTAAGATTCTTCACATCTCTATTGATTGGTGAATTTGCGAGTTGCATCTCATTTGCCCGTTCATGTCTCCTGGCTTTAGTTCGTATTGACCTTATTCAGCCCCGCCCACTTTTTCCGTAAGTGCAACTAAACCCGTGCTTTCTTTGGGATGACACTTCCGGTTATGTTTGAATCCCGTTCCTTTCGATAGAGAATTTGGGATAAGTTTTGACGCTAAAATGTTACATAAAGTAGGTTGATTTTTGTCTGTGTAGTGCCTCAGTCGTCCAGGTCTGACCCACAGTAAAAGCCAAAGTTAAATCTGTCAACTGGACAAAAAGTTGTAGGAGTGAAGACGTTTCGCTGCTCATCCAAGCCGCTCACTGAAGAACTGAAGAAGCGGCTTGGACGAGCAGCGAAACGTCTTCACTCGTACAACTTTTTGTCCAGTTGACACATTTAACTTTGGCTTTTACTAGGTTGATTTCTGACAAATGTCTAATGTTTATGTGCAGCAACAAGTCAGCAATGAATCGATTCTCTGGGAAGCTTCAAAACGGCTCTGTGGTCCTTATAGAACGTCAGACTCAAAAATAATACAACTCGAATGACGATGGCGACGCCCACGGCAACTTCTGGAATAAAGTGAATAAGTCTGTGGCTACAACTGTGTGTATATATAAGTTATTAATCGCAAAATATCAGAATTAGTTTGGTTCTAACAAGCCACGCCCACATGTTTTGGACCAAGCGCCCACATTAGAACCGTAAGACCCGAACGGCCCCTGTTGCATTCTCACATATCACCACTAGATGCTGTCTACGTTACTTCTGTCTAATAGTGTGCGAGCTTTGACCAGTAGAAGAAAAGGGGGAACAGGTTTCACGTCTGCCACCTGCTGGTAAAAGAAAATCACTGCTCACTACATCACGATAAATCACTCTCCTTCTGCGTATTTCATTTTAGCTCGAGCGATACGTTTGTGATTTTGTTTATGTTTTGCCGTTTTTTGCCGTTTATCACCAGAAAAAAGCAAAAAAACATTTACAAACCAAACCAATCACTGCGATTATCAAACAAGTGCGGCAGTAATGTGTTTTGGAATTGGAGTTTGATACTTCGCAGCTGTCGTCGTCAACATTCTCTGGGGGAAGGGGTGACGCTAACTGTAGGCACTGCTCTGTCTGAAGCGCTGTTACTCAAGTTAGACTTTAATCTGAGCTTTGCTTAAACACAATCTGACCAGAAGGAGCTGAATTAGTTTCGACTACAACAGGTGAGATGATTTTGTGACGCTAAACCGGTCTCTCACACATAATATTACAGTCAGAAGCTAGCTAGCGTTAGCCAACAGTTTTTCAGTTAGTCGCTCTCACCTTTTTGTAGAAAGTCAAACTCCTAAACAAGACCATGAACGCTCGGATTGATCACGGGCTCCTGAAAATGCGCTGTTTAAATCCATTTTGTAGTTTTCAGCCCATCTTTAAACTTTTTTTTGGCAGTGTTTGCTAATGTGCACATTGTGTCTCCATGGAAACCGCTGAACATTCCCCCATAGGCATACATGCAGACCCCCCCTCCACATGTTTTGGACCAAGCGCCCACATTAGAACCGTAAGACCCGAACGGCCCCTGTTGCATTCTCACATATCGCCACTAGATGCTGTCTACGTTACTTCTGTCTAATAATGTGCCAGGTTTGACCAGTAGAAGAAAAAAGGGGGAACAGGTTTCACGTCTGCCACCTGCTGGTAAAAGAAAATCACTGCTCACTACGTCACCGTAAATCACTATGAATCACTCTCTGCGTATTTCATCTCACCCTGAGAGATACGTTTGTGATTTTGTTTATGTTTTGGGGGGGAAAAAAAAAGTCTTGTCCCAAAGCCAACGTCCAATCAGGCGCGAGGACAGACGGACACTCGTTTGCATTCAGCAGAGACGCCTGAGGACACTGTAGGACAAGTTTATGGATTCGACAGCAAGGAAGGGAGAGGAGGGAGGGAGGGAGAGATGGAGGGGGAGGGAGAAGTGAGAGAAGAGAAGGAGAGGGACTGGAAAGAGGGAGTGAGGGAGGAGAAAGGCAGAGACAAAGAGAGAGAGGGGAGGAAGGCGGGATGAGAAAGATGGGAAGCGGAGGGAGGGGGACTGAGAGAGAGAAGGAGGGGAGGAGGTAGGAAAGAGAGAATTAAATGTTGGTGATGGAGAAAAGGGGAGAGAGAGGGAGAGATAAAGGGGGGGAATAGATGTAAATGTACAGGAAGGGGAAAAGGAGAGGGTGAGACAGATAGAAGAGAGGGAAAAGAGGAGTAAAGAGAAAGGAGAGATAAAAAGAGTGAGGGAGAGGGGAGGGGAAAGGGGGGAGAGAGGGAAGGGTGAGGGAGAGGGAAAAGAGAGTGAGAGGAGGAGAACAAACAGAGTGAGAGAGAGAGAAGGGGAGTTAAATGGAGAGGATGGGAGGAAAGAGAGAGTCAGGGAGGGGAGCCAGAAACAGGAGAGGAGGAGAGAGGAGGAAAAGAGAAGAAGAGATTTTCACCTCTCCCTCTCTATTTAACTTGCCCCTCTATATCTATCTATCAATCTATCTATCTATATCTCTATCCATATAGATAGATAGATAGATATAGAATAGAGATGAAGAGGTAGAAAAAGAAAGTGAAGTTAGAGGGAGACAGAAAAAAGGAGCAAAAGAGAGAAGAGAAAGGAGGGATGGAGAGGGAAGTAATAGGAGGAGAACAAATAGAGAGAAAGAGGAGATGAGAGGAGATGTGAGGAGAGGGGAGGAGAGAGGGATGAAGGGTAGAGGGGGCTAGAGAGAGAGAATATGAAATGAGATTAGAGGAGAGAAATGAAGGATAGAGTGGGAGAGAGAGAGAAAGAGAGAGACAGCGGATTCATTAGAGAATCAGCTCAGGACACTCCTCCATTTGTCCAAAGTGTCCTCTCCATAAAACGCTGAGTCAGCTCAACTTTTAGCTCGTTCTGTCCCCGAATGTCGCCGTTTATCACCAGAAAAAAAAAAAAAAAAATACATTTACATTTACAAACCAAACCAATCTGTTTATTACAGATCACAATTATCAACCAAGTGCGGCAGTAATGTGTTTTGGAATTGGAGTTTCATAAACACAACTGATACTTTGCAGCTGATGCCGTCAACATTCTCTGGGGGGGTGACGCTAACTGTAGGCACTGCTCCGTCTGAAGCGCTGTTACTCAAATTAGACTTTAATCTGAGCTTTGTTTTTACTTAATCTGACCAGAAAGAGCTGATTTAGTTGGAACTACAACAGGTGAGATGAGTTTGTGCTGTTAAACCAGTCTCTCACACATAACGTTACAGTCAGAAGCTAGCTAGCGTTAGCCAACAGTTTTTCAGTTAGTCGCTCTCACCTTTTTGCTGAAGATCAAACTCCTAAACGGGACCACGAACGCTCGGATTGACCACAGGCTCTTGAAAATGTGCTATTTAAATTGATTTTATAGTTTTCAGCCCATCTTTAAACTTTTTTTTTGGCAGTGTTTGTTAATCTGTGCATTGGGTCTCCATGGAAACTGCTGAATATTCTGCCATAGACATACATGTGTGTCTATGCCCCAAGCGTGGTCGACTTCTTGTTTTGTTTAAAGGTACCCTATGTAACTTTTCTGTTGTTTCCATGGAGATTTGCCGGCTTTGCTTTGCCTGGAATGTTCCACAGTGCGGCATTAAACTTGTCTGTCTTGCATTTATTTATTCATTTATCTGTCTTACATTTATTCAATCCCAGGGATTTGTATTCTCGAAATTATTCATGTTCTTACTGTGAACAAACTTGCATCTCCACAGACCTGATCTGTAAACGTCGCTGGCTTGTCGTCATGGAGATGGATAAGTTTAATGCCATGCTGTGGAACAATCCAGGCAAAGAAACGGACGCTCAAATAATAAAGTACAGAAGAGAGGTAGTGAATATAATAAGTACTGTCCCTGTCAAATAAATAAATACAAATGGGTAGAAGGATGCCTCCCTCTCCCCAGACACCTCCTCTTCCGTTTTTTTATACAAACCATTTTCTGAAGCCGGTGCAGATGTGGTGTAGTAGCTCAATGAAGAAATTGTGCTGAGTGATGTCACTGTGGTCAGCCAATCAGGAGGCGGCTCCGTGGGAGGGGGCGGGGTCTCGGGTATGTCGGGTCCAATCGCAGCAGCTGAAGTAGCGGCGCTCGTTGTTGATTGGGTGATGAGGGTTTGGTTAGTCGCAAAGGGGGCGGGGTTTGTTGTCGTGACGTCATCTTCGGTTAAAGGCTTCGGCGACGGCAGAGGACTGGAGGCCAACAGACCACTGCCCAGCATCCCTGAAACAGAGGAAAAACAGGACTAAACCAGGACTAAACCAGGACTAAACCAGGACTAAACCAAGACTAAACCAGGACTAAACCAGGTCTAAACCAGGACTAAATTAGAACCAAACAAGGACTAAACCAGAACTAAACTAGAACTAAACCAGGACAAACTAGAAATAAACAAGGACTAAACCAGGACTAAATTAGAACCAAACAAGGACTAAACCAGAACTGAACAAGTACTAAACCAGGACTAAAGCAGGACTAAACTAGAACTAAACAAGGTCTAAGACAGAACTAAACCAGGACTATATGAAGACCAAACCAGGATCAAACCAGGGTAAAAACAAAGTCTGAACCAGGACTGAACCAGGACTAAACTAGGACTAAACCGTGTCTAGACCAGGACTAGACCAGGACTAGATCAGGGTTAAACCTGGACTAAACCAGGGCTAAAACGAGACTAAACTAAGACTAAATGAGACTAAAATGGGAATAAACTGGGACTAAATCAGGACTAAAACTGGACCAAAATGGAACTAAACCAAGAACAAATTAAGACTAAACAAGGACTAAAACCAGATCTAAACCAGGTCTAAAACCAGATCTAAAACCAGATCTAAACCAGGTCTAAAACCAGATCTAAACCAGATTCTAAACCAGGTCTAAAACCAGATCTAAAACCAGATTAAACCAGGTCTAAAACCAGATCTAAACCAGATCTAAAACCAGATCTAAACCAGGTCTAAAACCAGATCTAAACCAGATCTAAAACCAGATCTAAACCAGGTCTAAAGTGGGTCTCACCTGTCAGGGCCAGAGCCAGCAGCAGCACAGCGGTCAGCAGACTCAGAGCGGGGACCAGGATGTAGAGCAGGCGTCGCAGCTGATTGGCCGAGCCCAGTTTGTGTGGACACGCCCCCTCGCGGCCCATGCCCCGCCCACTTCCGCCACGCGACTGAGAAACAAGATGGAGAATGAGAAAAGTTAGATTTCAGATCACAAAAGCACTGGCTCAGCAACTTCAGTGTAAACAACTGCACATTTGAGCCTCGTTTTCAGAATTTTGCTCTCGTTCCACCCTAAGAAATGCTGTTTTTTTTCTATCCAGTTTGGGTTATTTTCACAGAACTGGGTCGTTTTGCTTAACCCGAACGCTGGGTCAACAGGTTGGGTCATCGTTGGATAATTTCAAATGGAACATACTGATAGACATAAGATAGACCCAGTGAAATGGGTCAAATACAAACTCTCCAACTGTTCACGGCAGCCATTTCCTCTGATGCTTCAACAATCTTCTTTTAAATGTATTTATACCAGTTATAGGGGCAAATTAGGAGCCGAGTTACATATTTGAAATTCCGACCGCGAGTATTTTAGCAACCGAAGAGCCAATCTGGAGCGAGGCTGTTGAAGGTAACGCCCCTTCCCGCCCGCACCGCTGGTTTAGCTTAGCAACGCTGTCAATCAAACCTGTTGCTAACGCTAGCGGGAGCGACCTCGGTGAAAGAAGGCGCCTGATTTGTCTGTTATTAATGTTCATATCTTGATTTACAGACACAACAGCGAAATAAAAACAGCAGGATCACGTAGAGCCGGTTAATACGAACATTTTAAGAGCAAAACGACGAGTCTCACTGCAGCAGTTACAGAGAGACGGGCGACAAAAAGTGAATTGGAGCCAGAGTCGACGGCGCCCATGATCACTTCCTATTTGAAACACGGCGGCTAGCGGGTTAGCTACGTCCATTTATATCTACAGTTTATGTTTTTAACCCATCATGTTTTAGCGTGTGACTATGATCACAGACGGCACATGGTATTATTTCATATATCGCTGTTATAAAAGGAACAGTTACATTTTGACAACAGCATTTGCACATTCGGTTTATGAAATACACTTCATTTAATCAAAGTGAGTTATTGTTTTGCTTAATGGGTAAAGTGCACTTTGGTGAGCCCATAATAATGACAAATATTATACTGTTATTATAGGCCCTGTACAGTTTTTATATTTGAGCAAAATGCGTCTTGTCCCAGTCGATATATTGTACTTTGTGTTCTGTCTGCATCTGATTATAAAGCGTTTTATTAAGCTTGCTGTTAGCATGCTAGTTGCTGTTAGCTTGACCATGACGTCAAAACTCCACTCTGGTCTCTGAAAACTGTGAAAATTGCTTATAAACTCATCGTGGTAAATAGTTAGGATGTTCATAATGCATAAGGTCAGTGAGGAGTAACTTTGGAGCACTACAAACTGTTTAAAATGAATTAGTTCTGTTTTTCCTGATTTTCAGACGGGAAAAACGAGGTAGGATACAGTCACTGCCTTTAAACAGTTTACAGTTCCAGTCTTTATTTAACCTGCTGCTGACCCCGTGTGGCCGGCGGAAGTATTTAATTAGATTTTAGATTTAATAATAGTTGTTCTGAAAAGGGGGCTGAGGGAGCGAGGAGGGAGCGAGGAGGGAGCGAGGGAGTGTGGAGGGAGTGTGGAGGGAGTGTGGAGGGAGCTCGGAGGGCAGAGGAGGGGTCTTGTTGTCGTCTGGAGTTTTTCCGTGGTGATATTTTAGTCATGAGTGAAACCTGACGCTGCAGCTTTAAATAAACTCTATAACTCAAACAGGAAGATACATGTGCACTGATAAAACACAAAATATACTACTACTAGTACTGCTACTACTGATACTAACTGGCACTGCTACAACTACTACTACTACTACTACTGTAACTACTACTACTACTATAACTACTACTACTACTGTAACTACTACTACTACTGCTACTACTACTATTAATACTATAACAACTACAACTACTACTACTACTGTAACTACTACTACTATAACTACTACTACTACTACTGCTACTGCTACTACTACTACTACTACTACTACTACTACTACTACTACTACTGGTACTACTGGTACTACAACTACTACTACCATTACTACTACAACTACTACTACTACTAATATTAACTGGTATTAACTGGTACTACTACAACTACTATTACTACTACTGCTACTACTACTATTAATACTATTAAACTACTACTACTACTACTACTACTACTGCTACTACTACTATTAATACTATTAAACTACTACTACTACTACTACTACTACTGCTACTAATACTACAACTACTACTACTACTATTAATACTATTACAACTACTACTACTACTACTACTACAACTACTTCTACTTACTATTAAACTATTACAACAACTGATACTACTACTACTGCTGCTACTACAACTACTACTACTGCTACTACTACTATTAATACTATTAAACTACTACTACTACTACAACTACTGCTACTGCTACTATTACTATTAATACTAATACCAGTACTTACTAATACTAATGCTGCTGTACTTCACTGAGAGCATTCTTCACTGTTTCCCATCTATTTCTATTAAAGCTCCACTACGTAACTTTTCTGGTGGAGGGTTGGTCACCCGGTTGCCGTATGAAAATGTTAGTGCTGAGCCTGTGTTATTATATTTTTCGTGTATTCGGTCACAGGTGATACTGATACTGGCTCTGCTGGAGTCGCCTGCCGGATGCTCCATGGAGTTACATCATTTTTATGCCATTTTCTGGAACATTTCAGGCAGAACAGCATCTCCATGGAGACATAAAGGCTTCAGACCTTTCACCAGCGCTTTTTTAATGAAGACATATGGTGCTCGTGTCGCTCTATAGTTATAATCTACGACACCCGTGGATCGTGATGTTATAATTTGCACATTTTAAATCACAACAAAGCGGCGTGTAGCTGTCGGCGCCCCCTATGGACAGCAGCACGTCACACTAGCGAGCAGCGGATTTTTTTTCATTTGTATCAAAATGACGACGACCTACGAATATCACTGATTAAAAAAAAAATGAAATTGAAGAATGATGTAAGTTCATCACAGTGGGCGTGTCCCGGCGGAGGTGAAAAAATGGCGTCGATCGACAAAATGGCGTCTTGAAAATAAGCGATTAAACGTGAACGAACCACTCCAAAAACAACTTCAGAGGGTAAATGAGAAGAAAAAGACTATAACATGGTTCAAAGCTCTGAAAAGTCCATTTCTGATTTAAGAATTAGATCAATATTTGTGAATTTATACGGACAACTATCGTATTTTCTGGAGTATAAGTCGCACTGGAGTATAAGTCGCACCAGCCAAAAAGTGCATAATCATGAAGAAAAAAACATATATTTCACATATAAATCGCATCTGAGTATAAGTCGCACCCCCGGCCAAACTATGAAAAAAAGTGCGACTTATAGTCCGGAAAATACGGTAGTGTCACAATATTAAACCTTCAAACTCAATTTCAGTAGTAACAAAACAGCCTGATATCGAACACCAAAATAATAATAATAATAATTTTGTTGTATTTTTTAGGGCTGAGATCGACTAAAGAAATTCTTGCTTGACTAAAGGCGTGTGCTGCCGATCGATTGGTCGACTAAAAAGGGGGCGTGGCAAAAGCTCTCAAAACTATTACATATGTCTGTGTATCTGAGCCAAACTGCACTCACAAGACCACACCTGCAGGGGGAGTTCATGCAAAAACAACTATTTATACAGAAATCTATCATACTAGGAAACAATATAAACAGATTCAACTTGTGAACCATGAGTTTAATCTGACTTTTTACAGATAAATACAACAAAAATACAAAATCTCACTTCTCCTTTCTGCTGTTGTCC
>KN470192.1:13356-38460 GCA_000787095.1 Periophthalmodon schlosseri
GCCGCCACTCTCCCCACTGCTGCTGGAGCTTTGAATTACGAGTACACAAAGAGGCTTCAGGGTCCTCCTGCGCTGCGGCTCATATTTAAGCCCTATTGTTGATGCCCTCATATGGTGTGGAGAGGCGCAGGGAAGACATGGGACTATGGTATGTGGGGTGAGCTGTATGGGGCATGTTCACGCCACTCGGGAAACTGTCCTGAATCAAAGTTCTAGGAGATATATCTGTCATTCAAAATTAGTTAAAGTTCAAATCGGATAAAAATAGCGCTTTGGAATTTGAGAAAACATCTGGAAGTGGTTGTAAACTTTCACGTACTTGACCCGGTTTTGGTGAATCTTCATAACTATGTTCTAAGATTGTGAGCTGCATCTGTTAAATATAGCTGGTTACTGGGTCCATGTGTGGGAGAGGTCTGATCTGAAGATTCCCACTTGGAACACTAAAGCCAGGGCTGTCAACATAACTTTATACAACATAATTACAAAAGTATTTCTTAATAAAACAAATCATCATATAGTCATAGAATATATGTTTACATTGTATTTTAGGGATTAATCCTGCATACATCAGTGCAAACGCAACATTTGCAGATTGGGTTTTGTTCTGTGTGTAATTTGGCATCTCAGAGTTGAAATATGGCTTCAGAGTTCATGGGTTTCAACTTCATGTTTATAGACAACATTTTGAGGACTTGTGACCATTCAAAAGAGATTTGAGATTGTAGGGCTGTAGTCGACTAAAGAAATTCTCGGTTGACCGGAGAGATTTAATTAATTAATGGGCTAAAAGAGGGCGTGGCAAAACGATCAAAACTATTGACCATGTATCAGACCCAAACTACACTCACAAGACGACGACTGCATCTGAGTTTATGTAAAATCAACAATTTAAACAGAAACGTGCAAGAAAGTGGTGTAAAGGTAGATTAGCTCCCAAATCACCAGCTAACTCACACCGTACGTTCTCCTATCTGCTTTTTGTCCCACATAAATCTTTAAAATTTTGGTCGACTAAGACGCCATTGACCGATTATACGGCTAAAAGCCCACAGCCCTATGAGATTGTGTCTTGAATTGTTAATCGCTATGGCAACGGTGCTAGATTTTTTTTCCATCACTACGAAACCCACGGATAGAGCGATATGAAAAACAACGCAACATTCGAATGCTAAATACTAAAACCTACGCCTCTGATCTGCTCGAATCAATACTTTGGTAAATGGTCACATTTTTATACAGCGCTTTTCCGCCTTCAAGTCACTCAAAGCGCTTTACGTCGAGGAACCGCTCACCCATTCACGCGCACGTTCACGCAGCAGCGCACGCAGACGCTGGACACCGTGGGTCAGTGGATCAGCCCGCTCTACCAACGATGTTTATGTCGAGAGCGGGATTCGAACCGCCAACCTTCGGCTCAGTGGACAAACTCTACCATCTAAGCTTTGGTCCCATTGTGTTTGGGATAGCTGCCTTTCATCCACTTAGCGCCACGTTGCCCGTCGACCAGATACCCTCAATACCACCTTATTAGCAGGCCTCCCTGTCGGACACGGGAGGCCAAAGTCAGCTGGGCTCTAATTGCTTTGGATTGTTGACAGATAGTCTCATGAAATACGATCTTACGGCCGCCGCAAAGGCAGTGAGAGGAAGACGAAGAAAGCTTGTAATCCAATCAGCGCTCTGTGGAAAAAAGTAGTCATTCATAAAGATTACGACAGGAGGTACACAGGAAAAAGACCTGCCATGTTGTATACCCTGGATTTTATCGTTTCTCCAAAATCTTAACAACGGCTTATCGCTTTCACAAAATTAGTACCTTACGCGGCTTAAACGTAGTCAAGGGGAAATAACAGGCATATGGAATAACCGTGGATAACTGTGTCTCTGTGTGGGGGGTTTCCTCTTTAGCCTGCCAGTGTTTCTCCCATGCCTTTGACTGCTATTACGACCCCGAGGTGGAGCGGAGGGGAGCAAGTTTAGACATCTTCGGCAGATACGACGGCGGAGGAGTGTGCATCGGCTGCCAGGTATGAACCAGCTATCAAGTCCAAACCCATTCCCGTGTGAGCTCGAGAGAAAGTGGAGGCAAAACCAATAGAAAATGTACAAGTATAATCCACCTGTGAGGTAAAAATACAGTTTATTATAGCAGAAAGTCTGTTAGTAAAAACGTTTGCGTAAAGGCGCTAACTAAGCTATTTATACTATTTATATAATGTTAAGATTACAGCCAGGTAGCAGTTAATAACAACTTAATAAACATATCAAATAAAGGTATTCTACACGTCTAATGCTATTATTGCTGTCAATGCTGATGCTATAATCCTGAAGAATTCCTCTACAGCAATAAGTTCTATTTTCTACTATAAAAACTGTGCTTATAAGTGGATAGTGGTATAAGAAACCACTGGCACTGTTGCCAAAATAATCAGTTTATCCCAAGACAGCTCTGGTTACTTTGGTAAACAAATTAATACAAACAGAGAGTGACTGGACCATATGTAACTTTTATAGTCAAGGGTCCGTCACTTGCTTGTCTCTATGGAGATGCTTTTGCTTTGCCTGGAAAGCACCACTGTATAGTATTAAACTTATATCTACCGTGCATTTATTCATTTACACTTGTTTGATTGCTCAAAAATGCCTTGAAAAACATGTATCATTATCATAGACTGTATAAAAAAGTGGGCTAAGTGAGTGTGACGTCACCCACAGCGTTCAACTCCAGTCAAATGAAGCTCATCGAGGCTAGAGCAGTTATAGGGGCGAGTTCCATATTTGGAATTCCGACCGTGAGTATCACAGCAACCAAAGAGCCAATCTGGAGCGAGGCTGTTGAAGGTAACGCCCCTCCCCGCCCGCACCGCTGGTTTAGCAGGGAGCGGGCATTTAGCAACGCTGTCAGTCAAACCTGTTGCTAACGCTAGTGGCAGTGACCTCGGGGAAAGAAGCAGCCCGATTTGTCTGTTATTAATGTTCATATCTTGATTTACAGACACATTAGCGAAATAAAAATACCAGGATCATGTAGATCATACGAACATTTTAAGACCAAAATGACGAGGCTCACCGCTGCAGTTACAGAGAGAGGGGCGACAAGACCAAAAGACGAGGCTCACCGCTGCAGTTACAGAGAGAGGGGCGACAATTTTTCAATGTAAAATAAATTGGAGCCAGAGTCAATGGAACCAGGAGTATGCCCATGAGCACTTCCTATTTGGAATGCAGCAGCTAGCGCGTTAGCTATGTCCATTTATATGTACAGTCTATGATCATTATTGTGAAGGAGCTCGCCTCTCCACAGATCTGATCTTGAATTTGGTCTGGTTGCATGACCTACTTGTCCATGGAGATAGATAAGATAGATAAGTTCATTGCCGTACTGTGAATGTGAACTATTCCAGGCAAAGCTCTATCATCTCCATGGAGTCAAGACGATGATGATGGACCTTCTATCCAAAAGTTACACAGTGCACCTTTAATGCGATTCAATGGTGGACACTTGGAACTATTAAAACATCTATTTAAAACATCCAGCTATTAACGTCGTGCCTTGTATGTTGAATTTCTTACAGCACAACACTGCTGGAGTGAACTGTGAGCGCTGTAGCGACGGCTTCTATAGACCTTATGGAGTCCCACCAGAGTCTCCCACCGGGTGCATACGTACGTTTTTCTTTGTCCTCACACTTATCTTTTGCTTTCTTTCTTCATGTCATTTCCGTTGTGATAAAATTGGACCGTTTTGACTGAAAGTTAAGTCACCTGAAGCAAAGAATGTGGTTTATATTTATCAAAGGAGCCAGCATGTTTTGAGGAACTAGACCATGACATTGTTTCAGTTTAACCGATATTGACACAACATGCACAGTTTATGTAAGCATTTAAAGAGATCCTAAAATATACGCTTGCACAGATCCTACCTGCATGGGCCAGAAGTACATACATGTTTTGGCAACTGTCTTCACATGGTGCTATGGTATGTGAGACTCACCAATGTCAAGCCAAACTGTGTGATGTTCAAAGGCGGGATCAGCCTCTTGTTGAGGACAGACGCAAATGGCACCATTGCGTAAGCGCTACTGGCACCATGGGTTTGTAGTCATGCTAAACTGGGATCTGGTTATGTTTACATTGCTCTAATAGGTCCATGACTGTTCCCCCACCACAAAAATAGCTGCCAGTTGTGTTTGGACATTAGAAAGCAGTGGAATTAAACTGGATGCCCCGAGCGCTTTAGGGCAAACCAAAAGGATCCTAGAACTTCATTATGTGGGCTTAGCAGCGGAAGAGGTGAGTTTAGGTGAAACATTGTCAGTGTTTATTGTTTACTCTGGGTTAGTCTCAGAGAAATTATGACGTACAGAAGAATAAACAGTATTAAAGAAACTCTGGATTGAACCAAAAGTTTTGAAGTTTTGGAAACACAGAGAGGTTGTGTTCACGTTCCAGATTTTAATGTTTTTGTCATATTTTCAGATGGAGAGCAGGGACCTAAATATCATAGGGGAGATTTGCTGTTTTTGAAATAAATATCCACGACTTATTATCCACAAATGTTGAACCTTATCGTTTGCTCCAGTTTAAACCATGAGATCACTACGGCATTAAGTCCTTTCAACTGACAGCAGTCAAATCCCTGGGTTTAAGTAATGCCACCTCTTTCTAAAGCTATTTATGCTTGCAGAGGAGACGTTGAACTGTTTTCCATTGTTTGTTTCGTATGGATAGGCCCGGTAATTCAGAGATATTAACCAAAAACGAGGTCTGCAAAACTCCAATGTGTTAAAAAACAACTCCCACCATGGAATTCTGATCTGTCCTCCAGCTCCATTTGAAACTATAGGGATTTTCAAATATCGTGATGCACGCGACCTACAGTAGATTGTATAACTAAGTATGTAAAGTAAATAAAATCATAAATACACTCTAATTTCCACTGTTATACTAATAAAACCACCTATTTGTTTGAGGGAGCTACTGCAGCCTTATATTCCACCCAGAGCCCTGAGGTCAGCTGACCAGCTTCTGTTTGCTGTGCCCAAGACCAGAGGAGACAGAGCCTTTTCCGTGGCAGTGCCCAGACTATGGACCTGTCAGATCTTCTCAGTCCTTAACACAATTTGAGACTAGAAAACCCACCTCTTCTCCCTGGCGTTTAACACTAGCTAGACAGGAGATGTTGGTGTTTTATTGTTCTTTTCCTATGTATCGCCTTATCTGGAAGTTTGTTTTTTGTTGACTTTTATGCGAAACACTTTGGTCACCCGAAGTTTTGAATCTAATATGTTACATTAAATCTGCATTCCTGGACAAAGCCGTGGTGTCTTTTCTTGTCTTGCCTCCGCCAGGTTGCCGATGTAATGAGCAGACTACAGCCGGGTGCGAGATGGGATCTGGGAGGTGCCTCTGCAAGCCACAGTTTACAGGAGACAACTGTGATCGCTGCGCTGATGGCTACTATTACTACCCACAATGCATCAGTGAGTCACTCAAAGCATTTATGATCATTTATGCTCTTTATGCGCTCGCCCGAGGTATTTTTTTTTGAAGATGTTTTATGTTTGAATGAATAGATTTATTACAGTGATATTAATACCTGGTACTTGGATCCCTAGGCTGTTGGCACGAAGAAACTAGACTTAACAGGCACACACAGTCATTAACAGACATTTCTTCAACTGTATCTCATTATGTTAAGTATGCCCACACTGTTAAAAGATTATTGTTATTTCAGGCTTCATATGAATATAACTGTTCAAGATAAGGTGACCACAACTAGATCTTGACACAGAAAATAAGATGTTAATTGCTTGTATCTTCTTTGAAATCAGAATACCCAGTTTATCAGACAACCACCAAGTCCTCCGCTGGTCCTATTGTGGGTAAGATTTGAACTGCAGCCATAACATACAATTTATCAATTTATCAAAAAGTAAAGCAGACAGTTGATTTATTTATTTTTCATTATTCCTTCTTTCTCTAGTCCCTACTTGCCCGCCGGGATATTATGGCCCACCCAGATGTCAGCGTGAGTGTGATTGGCATTTTTTTAAAGATAGAATGCTATTTCTGAGAGACAAACTACGAGCTAACCCTCAATATCAATATGTCTAACCGAAGTTGAAGACTATTGTTAAAAGTTGCAACTTGCAGTATAGAAATAGTAGTAGTAATGGTAGGGGGAGGAGTTCTAGCAGAGGTTGTTGTCTGCGTAATCCCTCAGTCGTCCAGGTGTGAGCCATAGCAAAAGAAAAATTCAATGCTGTCAGCTGGACGAAAGTTTTAGAGTGAAGACGTTTCGCTGCTCATCCAAGCGGCTTCTTCGGTTCTGGTCAGATTGCTGGTGGACACTGTCGCAAGAGCAGCTCGGGACACCAGTCTGCTGTGCATCTCCATCTCAAAGCCACTAACTCCTCCTTTGAAGATAGTGAGATACAGATCTTAGAAAAGAGATGGTTTGAGAGGGGAGTTAAAGAGGGAATTTTTGTTAGGAAAGACAATCCATCAACAGGAATGGAGGGTTTAGACATCATTTATCACCTATTTATGACTCTATCCTTAGACCTAAATCTAATCAAGGAAAACTATTGTGACAGTCAGTGTGAGAGCAACCATTAGAGGCCTGAACGATTATGCGAAACATGACTCAAGCACAGTTCACACTTACTGTAGTTCAGTAGACCTGGCCAGCAAACAGAAACTGTAAACAAATAGGTGTCTTAGTTTCAGTGTAGTCAGCTCCTCCATAAGGCAGTGTCCACCAGAACTGAAGAAGCCAGTTGGATGAGCGGCCAAATGTCTTCACTCTAAAACTTTTGTCCAACTGACAGAATTGAATTTTTTTTTACTATAGTAGAAGTTGTTGTATATTTAGTGGGAGTTGTAAGTAGCAATATTTTTCAGTAATTCCATTGTAAACACATTTCTTACTAATACATTATATCACTACTAATTTAGCTTTATAAAATTAACTTAAATTATCCTATCCATCAGTTGGGAAGTTCAAGTGGTTCTTGTTCCCTCAGCTCTTGGTCAAACTCCTGGGACTGTTCACTGATAAATGTTGTCCTATTATTAGCTTATGGTCCCATTGCTCAATAACCTCAAAAAGCCACTTTTTGTTATGTTAAGGACATGCTAACAGCGCTAGCCAGACTTTATCCCTCTGTCAATTTCTGACAAATTAGGAACACAGTCACTTTCCCTAAACATGCCCGATCAGGAGTTTGTCATTTGTTCTGTGAGCTGCAGGAAAAGGAATTTAAAAAGCTGATTCTGTGTAATCAGAGGCTGCTTGGAAGCAAAGAAAGACAGAAAGCGGTGCCAAGTCTATCCACATACCAATGCCAGGAGAGACTTGGCAGCTCCAGTGTGGCCGTACCACTGTGTGCCACTGAGACTTAGACCATCGTAAATCTGTGGCAGTCTGATTGTTCAACTCGAATACATTTAAGAAGACCTAAATGCGGCATTCATGGGGTGTGGGACATATGAGAAAAGCAACTGGACCATTTCTTATAATAGTACAGTGCCCTCCACATAATATTGCCGGGTTTCAGATGACATCACAACATCCTATAAGCCAATAATGTTTAACACAGATGGGGGCAGTTAAAATTGATATTGTTAAGATGCATTTTTGTTGTAATGCAAGAAGTTAATAGCCTAGTCACTGTAAATTGTGAATTTACCTTTTAGACATATCAGGTCAAAGTACAATGTAATCAACAGGGAAAACCGGTTCTTATCCCCCATCTGGGAGTATGACGGCATGGCAAGGCAACAATTCGTACACAATACAATACAAACAAATCAAAACATAAATAATCATCATAAAATTAACATTAAAAGAGAAGAGTGCAGAATAAAAACCTTTCAGTCATATGCACAGCTAAACAGAACCGTTTGGAGCCTGGATTTAAACATTGTCAAAGAAGTGGGTTTGAAACGTTCACTTTCGGTGCAACAATTTTTATTTTACTATCAACGTTGTTTTTGTACCTTGCGTTATTTATGTTGCAGAGTGCGTGTGCGACTACAGGGGAACAGTCCAAGGGCTGTGCGATGCATTTGGGCGCTGCCTGTGTCGTCGTGGTGTGGAGGGGGAGGCATGTGACCGCTGCCAGCCTGGATACCACTCATTTCCAAACTGCCAGGGTATGAACACAATACAGCAGTCAACACCTTGGTTCTGTGCAGATATTGAAGCTTTACACGTAGACATAAAAACGCATACCACATATGAACAGATGAGGAAAAAAAATAGACATTGTTAATAAGTGTTTATGCTTTTATTGCTGGTTTCAAAATGCACCAGATTGTCAAAATCTCACTATTAGATGTATGACAAGACCCAATTTCCAGGAGAACGAGACAAAACAAGATTTTAGTATGAATTTTAATATGTAAATTGTGAGCTCCAGTTCACAATTTTGGCCTCACCATTTTTAATTTACTTTATTTAATATATTTGCTGTCACTGTAGCAGCTTTTTGTAGCTGTAGCTTCTCAAGAGGTGTAGCTTTTGTCCAACCCAAATGTAAACACATCTCGACACAACTCTCACAAGATCATTTTTCTCATGTGTGCACAGTCTTGTGACAAGTTTGTCTCGCGAGATCTTGTGGCTCGAGATCTTGTCCCATCCCTACTCACCAACTAATGCCATTGCTGTTTCAGTTTGTTCATTTTGAAAAGATTTATTAACACGGAATAGCTGTAAAAATAATGGAAACTGAACTGAACTGAAAAAAAGCATTATTCAAAGTAAGGTTTTGTTCCTGCAGCTTGTCGGTGCGATGGGGCTGGTGTAGCTGACATCACATGTGCTCAAAATGGACAGTGCATTTGCCTCCCCAACTATCTGGGCCAGAACTGTGACGAATGTGCTCCGGGTTTCTATGGATATCCGGACTGCGCTGGTGAGTAAAAAACCTAACTAAAATATGTAACCAATTGACCTTTACTAATATTATTTATGGTGGGCGAAATGCCTGTGGTAACTGAGTCCCGTCTGCTCCTTTCCCATGACACTGAAGCTCCCTCAGCATCATATAAGGACACGTGCTGTCACACACAATGATGTATTCCATGTATTTTTGCGTCTGACAGAGTTTCACAAAGGAAAGAGGATATAGTATATGGAGCTTTTCCTTCTTAGGAGATACCCAAGAATAGACTAGTAATGGCTATAGTAAACTATGTTAAAAATGGCAATCACACTTGGAGGGTTTGTGCATCTTTTCTTTGCGTTACTGTGTTAAAAATGTGAAAAAACAGAACTAGTTGGGTCCAAAGTTACTCCTTACTTACTTCCGAGAATCTTAATTATTCACTGTGAAAAGTTTATAAGGACTTTTCACATCTTTCAAAGGCTAGAGCGGAGTTTTGCGGTCACGGTAAAGCTAACAACAACTAGCATGCTAACACTGCACAGTTTATAATTAGATGCAAATAGTACACAACACACTTATTTTGCCCTCAAGAGCTGCTTGTACTATGTATCTGTACTGGGGCAAAACGCACTTTGCTCAGATACATGGAAAAAATTGGGTACAAGCCCTTTAAACTGCTTTACATGGAATTTTCATCTGATGTTTTTAGTCTGCCCAGTTTACTCTTGTAATAACTGACAAAATCAGGAGAAATATCACTCAGACGCACTTAACAGAAACAGGGTGTAAACAGATTTTAATAGACTGCCCTAAAGATTACTCCAATTTGCCTTACATCAACATTTTTATCTTGACCTAGACCCGAGCCAAACTTGATGTTATTTGAACTTACCCTTGTCCCTGTGCCTCGTACCTGCAGCCTGCCAGTGCTCTGCGGAGGGCTCGTACGGGACCACGTGCAACTCTCTGTCGGGCCAGTGCCTGTGTCTGCCCGGTGTGGTGGGCCAGCAGTGCGATCGATGCGCTTCCGGAGTCCTGAGCTTTCCCCAGTGCTCCGGTGAGTTTGAAGTGCACTATTTTAATCATACGCTGTACAAAATGACTTAACTTGTATAACTTGTTTGTGTTTTTCTCCTCAGCGCACATCGGCACCTGTAACCCCGCAGGATCTGAAGTCACTGATATTCAAACGGTATTAAATCATTTATTGAACTTAAAAGCAGCCATATTACGCTATGTTACAATGTTGTTTCCTCATTAAAAACATACCTGGAGTTGTGTTTTGTTTCATTCACATGCGTAACACACAAATGAGTTCTTCTATCAAACAGAAAACACTCTGTTCCACTTTGTGATGTCATGTGGTAATACAGGAAGTGCTCCTCTGTGTTTATAAACTCCACACAACTCCATAAAACTAGAATCATTTGGATAATTTCAGCCCTGGAATTGCCAATTTCTGGGTAGCTGTTAACTTGAAAACTACCGCTTCATGACATCACAAGGTGGAACAGAGCATATTGAGCTTTGGAGATTAATAATAAAGTGTTACTCAGGCGTGTGTGAATGAAACAAAACACAACCCCGGGTATGTTTAGAGGAGGTAACAGCATTAGAACATGTCTTAAAGCTCACAAGAATCCATTTTGTGTAATATAGGACCTTTCACATTTTATCTAAAAAAAATATTTTAATGGAAGTACTGAAGTGTACACAGCAGACTTAGGTGTGGTGTAGAATTGTATTCATTGGCAGTTCTAATGTTCCCAGCTCTATTATAATTGAGGATGTTTTGAGTGACAGTTTATTTCCTTTAGCAAAGAATAAAGGAAAGGAAGAGGGTTCGTCCTTGCAGTATGTTATGCAAAGAAACAGGAAGATTAAGTCATGTAGAGCCCTTTTGGAGCTCTTCCCCTGCTCTAATTCATTCACAAACAAGAAGTGTAATCACCAGTAGTAAAAAAGACAAAACAAAATGGTCAATTCTTACTCGTGTTGTTTCAGGGCGTGTGCCGCTGCCGTCCAAATGTGGAAGGAACCTTGTGTGATAAGTGTAAACCGCTCTACTGGAATCTGGCTTCAAATCACCCTCGGGGCTGTTTAGGTGAGTTATTGTATAGCGTCCTAACCATGGACTGTATAAAGAAGTGGACTAAGCGAGTGTGACGTCACCCATAGCGTTCGGCTCCTGTCAAATGAAGCTCATCGAGGCTAGCGGTTCTAGGGGCGAATTTGGAGCTCCATGGTGTTCCGTATTAGGATTTCCGACTGCGAGTATCATAGCAACCAAAGAGCCAGTCTGGAGCGAGGCCGTTGAAGGTACCGCTGGTTTAGCAGGGGAGCGAGAGCATAGCAACACTGTCAATCAAACATGTTGCTAGAGAAAGAAAGAAGGCGACTGACTGTTTGTCTGTTATTAATGTTTATATCTTGAGTTACGGACACAATAGCGAAATAAATATACCAGGATCATGTAGAGCTGGTTAATACGAACGTTTTTAGGCCAAAATAACGAGCCTGACAGCAGCAGTAAAGTGAATTGGAGCCGAGTCGATGGAGCCGGAAGCGTGCCCATGATCACTTCCTATTTGGAACGCGGCGGCTAGCAGGTTAGCTGTGACCATTTATATATACAGTCTATGATGCTAACTTATTTTCTCTGCTGCTTTGAGCTGTGGGGTTATTTATTGTAGCCTAAACTTTGAGTTTCCCAAGGTTACAGTTTAAAAACACATCTACCTTTCTGTATATGCATTGGAGTTTTAGGGAGGCTCTGAGTCCTTAAAATAATTAGATTTAATTAAGGTAGTTAAATGTGTTCTTTTTCAACACAATTTCTGAATCAATAATTGTTTTGTGTGAAGCCACAAAAATGTTGTGACACATCTGTCTTGGAGGCATCTTTACCATAAATTTTCAGATTCATGTCAATGCGTAGATATAAATTATTGTTTTTATATTGCTGTTCTGTGGATAATAGGAGGGTGCAGCCTGCCAGTGTAGTTTATGCGTTCATCAGCTCGGGGCAAATAAGGTGAAGATGTACGTAACAGTATGTAGAGTAAGTGTCAAGTCATTGTAAAGTACTGGAACATTCCTGCATTACTGACTACAAGATTAACAGAGTGACTGCATGGCGTTGTTTCCGAAATGCAAAAATACTTTCCTTCCTTGGCTGGTGGACTGTCACCCTAAAACAGGGCTAATAATATGGCTTCTGTCTCCGCTGCAGCTGCATTCCATGTCCAGATAGCTTTCTTAGGTTACAGAGCAGCGCTACAGCAAAAATGTTATTAGCAATGTGCCTGAAGACAGAAGAACTGGAAAATAATATCCAAAGAATGCCTTTGCTCCACTATGGCTGGACATTACCTGGTTTTTGTTTTCACTCAGTTGAAAGGAGGCACAGACAGCAGGAGCTTTGATGTCAGATCCCTCAAGATTAGCGTTTTGTGTGGATGTGTTTCACCAATTCTGTAATCAGACTCTATTCACCGCTGATCCCCTCGTTTACCCCTCTTTTGTTCTCTCATTCAGAGTGTCGATGTGATGTGAAAGGAACCATAAGTGGGATTGGAGAGTGTGACCAGGTAAAAACAAATATGGAATTTTATGTTATTAAAACTGAAGAACTTAATTGATGGGTTTCGGCTCTCTGATATAGATGACATTTTGAGGGCTTTTCACAGTTCAAAAGATCTAATATTTTGTTTTTTATTGTCAATTACTATGGCAACTCACCTAATTTTTCATCCTTCTGAAACCCAATGGGCTGGTTGGGTTTTTTATTCTGTGGTATAGAACATGGTATGTTTTGACCTTGTTTACGGTTAAAATCTTTACAGCCGAATTACTGGGCTTATCCACCCGAAACATAAACTAGCACAGAGTTAAATATCTTCTTTATCAGCATAAATAAACAAAGGTATGATTATTCTTTCAAAAATAGCTTCATAAAGTGGTGGCATTATTAAATCCCAAAGATGTGATTGTTGTCAGTTGAAAGGAAAGTCAGTTTTTGGGCCTAATAGTCTGAAAACGTCACTGTTAGCATCACAACTTCCTGTCCAGTTGAATCTCTATGAGGCTTTTGCCGAGTCACGCTAAAATTAATAAATATTTAAAGATCAGGCAGTGGACAGGGAGCTGTGGATGTCACTCACAACATGTTAAACACTTTACAAATAAAATAAATACTTTACCGGATGAGACTTCTGTGTTTAGAAAGAGCGATATTTGTGTCTCAGTGCTAACGCTAATGCTAATTTTGATGCCTAATAAATATTAAAACAACACCACAAACTGAAGAATTCTACATATAAAAATAATTGGGTAATCTTTATTTTAATTAATTTGAATTTTAATAGGTTGTTTATTTTATGTTTTCCGATTTTATTAAAAGTGACTGTTAGCTTTGAGACACAGTGAGCTAGCTAGCGTGCTTTAGACAGTGAGTTGCCCTTGTTACATAGATTGTTATCCTCCATCTGAAATTATCAAATTTTAGTGAACACATCCTGTATTTGTCATTAATACCAACACCAGACACATTTTGTAACTCGTGTTATGCTACTTTTGATTACAGAAAACTGGACAATGCTACTGTAAGCCCAATTCTTGTGGTCACGGATGCGACACTTGCAAGGATGGATATTTCTTACTTCGAAAACGCAATTACTTTGGCTGTGAAGGTTTGTGTGTTATTTGTTGAAATATTAGTCAGAGGTAGCTGTGAAATTATTATTATTGTAGTGTTCTGGTGTTTGGAAACACACCGAATTTCTTCTGGTTGTTCATTTTCTCAACACAAGGGCTACTGTAGGCCGTAACCATAAACTGTATAAAGAAATGGACTAAGTGAGTGTGACGTCACCTCGGCTCCAGTCAAATGAAGCTCATCGAGGCCAGAGCGGTTATAGGAGCGAATTTGGAGCTAGGTTCCATATTAGGAATTCTGACTGCGAGTATCATAGCAACCACAGAGCCAATGCGGAGCGAGGCTGTTGAAGGTAGCACCCTGTCCCGGCCGCACCGCTGGTTTAGTAGGGAGCGGGCGCTTAGCAACGCTGTCAATCAAAGTAGTTGCTAACGCTAGCAAGAACAACCTCGGGAAAAAAAGGGCGCCTGATTTGTCTGTTATTAATGTTTATATCTTGATTTACGGACACAATAGCGACATGAAAATACCAGGATCATGTAGAGCGGGTTAATACGAATATTTAAAGACCGAAAGTCGATGGAGCCAGTGCGCCCATGCTCACTTCCTCTTTGGAACGTGGCGGCTAGCAGGTTAGCTATGTCCATTTATATACACAGTCTATGGTGTCAACTCTGAACTAAACGCAAAATATCAGATCATTACATTATATTATTGTGTGAAATTTAAATCAATAATGTGATTTATAGGTTGTCAGTGTGATGTGGGCGGAGCTATTGATTCAGCCTGCGATGACGTATCCGGACAGTGCCAGTGTCGCCAGAACATAGTCGGCCTCAAGTGCACTGCGTAAGATCCAGTAGACTCAAATATTCATGCTGATATTCGTTGTACAAACCATTTGACAAGTTACGCAACCACGCTTGAAATTCTGTACTTTTTAGGCCTGCGCCCAACTATTATCTCCCCTCGCTGCACCATCTCAAGTTTGAGCTGGAGGATGGCACCACTCCAAATGCCAGACCGGTTCGCTTCGGTTACGACCCGGAGGTGTTTCCAGATTATAGCTGGAGAGGTTACGCTTCCATGTCACCAGCACAGGTCAGTCCACTTCATCAACACATTCTCCCTTCATTGTTTATGTGTATTAATGCACAGTGATGAGATGTATTTTGTGCACGTAAACACACACCTGAATCAGATCTCATTATTGGCTTATCTGATTATTTTTACATCTGATTTTCACTGACCATGCAGATGCACCCAGGGTTTCCTATTCCTATCTCTTCTCTTCACCGTCATCCTTCGCTTCCATTACTGCGCAAATACTTTTTTCTGATTACTTCTTTCTGTGGGAACTAACACTCTCTCTTCCAGCCAGAGGTGATCCTAGAGCTTAGCTTCGGCTTTCGCGGCCTTTTCCACATTGTAATACGCTACAGCACCCCACCTCGCAAGGGGAAAGCACCCGTCAAAGCCAGAATTTTGGTGGTGGATGAAGCTGGATCTAAATCTTGCTGTGATTGTAAGTGACAGGGTGCTCAAGTGGCTTTTCTTGCTTTTTTCTTGCATGCTGACTATTTACTTTGATTTACTTCCACTGTTTACTCAACCTTAACATCATTCCATCATTGTTAAAGTGCATAAGGCAGGTTTTCATGTTTTTCTAATTATAGTTTTACACGAGTTAAGTGTCATTTTGTGGGAAAAAAAAAAAAGTTTAAAAGAAACATACAAAAAAATACTTACCTGGCTCTCCGCAGATTGATATGTGTAGCTTTCTGGATTGAGTTCAACACATCAGTCTTTGAACCAATGATCGGAGTGTTCAAACAAATACTACAAGTTGATTGGTGGAACTGCCACAACAGCGGAACAAGATGGAAAATCTAACTTTAGTTAAATCCAGCTAAGAAAAAAGCACAGGCATCTTCCCCATCCACAGATGCACAAAGCTCTTCCCTCTACACTTTAAAAAAACCCCAAAACAGTCTGTATTTCTACTAAAATAGGCTCACGTACGTCTATCGGCGTCGCCATCTTGGTTTTGGTTCGTCCAGCGCTGGCTTCCTCCTAAACCACAATGCTGAACTGTGATTGGTCAGTTTCATGGCGCGGGACCAGTCACATGCAAACGCTTCAACTGGAGCTTAACAAGGCGGATTCTCAAGAATTTGTCAACTCACAAAAATCTCAAGAATTCCCGACAAAAACACTGAAGTATCTGTGCGTTAGTGAAACGAGTTGTCCACCAGTCGTATGCACTTTAAACTGTACTTAACTGTATTCAGTCATGTGTTTGTAACTTATATCCCTGCAGAATGAAGTCAAAGTAAGTGTGCATGTTGACCCCAGAGACGAGAGCCCGCAGTTTTTCCGTGTGGTTTTGCGATTCATTAACCCAAGCAGCTCCGCAGTAGCCGGCCGCATTAGAGCTACTAACACCAGGGGCGCTGCAGGTAAGGCTGCCCAGACCGAGACATTAGTCTAACCTTTAATACGCAGTTACTTGTTACCCATTAACTACATTCCTTGTATTGTGGTTGATTTTGTACTGTGAGATGTATTAGTTTTGTATATAACGTAAAGGCATAACATGTATTTTAGTGGAAGAAGTACATGGTAGAAGTACATGGTAGAAGAACATGGTAGAAGTATATGGTAGAAGTACATGGTAGAAGTACATGGTAGAAGAACATGGTAGAAGTACATGGTAGAAGTACATGGTAGAAGAACATGGTAGAAGTATATGGTAGAAGTACATGGTAGTCATTCATAGAGCTTTGTACAAAAATAGTAAACATAAGTCAGGACCCATTAGACTGAGATGATTTGGAGAGATGGTGCATATATTTGTAGCACAGTTGAGGGCTTCCAGACTGATGAAAAACAGAGAGGAAAAGTAAGAATTGTTGTGAGAGAGAGAGAATACAGAAGGTTGGGTTACATTTTAAAGTAATTGATGTGATGTGGCCGCTCTTGAGGCTGAAATGAGAGTAACAAATGTACTTTGCTCTTCATGTTGAGATCAGAATACTCTCTTAAAATGTTTTCACTTTTAACTGCCTTAAAGGTTCATGTTCTATGTAACTTTTCTGAGGTTCTACAGCCTGTTTCCTGTGTCTCCGTGATGATGTTATTGCTTTGCCTGGAATGTTCCACAGTATGACATTAAACTTATCTCATATCTTGCATTTATTCATGGCTAAACAACCTTGAAAAACGCTTTTTTTTTCCTTGGAGCAGGCTTGCCTCTCCACAGACCTGACTTGTAGCTGCCACCTGCTTGTTTACATGTACATAGAAAAGTTTAATTAACGCCATACTGTGGAACATTCTCGGCGAAGCAATATCACCTCCGCTGAGACACCCGGGCGGCAGACTCTCCGCCAGAAAAGTTACATAATGCAACTTTAGGACGTCACTGTATATAACTTTTACCAGCGTGATTATATTGTCTTGTCTTTTTGGCAGGGTCAGAACAGAGTAAGGAAGTGGTGTTTCCCAGGAGTCGGTCTCCGTCGTTCCTCACAGTCCCGGGAGAGGGCTTCGCCGAGCCCTTTGCCCTCACCCCGGGGAAATGGTTCATCCACTTAAGAGTCGAGGGAGTACTGCTGGTAACTCCATTAGATCTGCATTGTGTGAAAATCAGCTCCTGATTTATGTTTTGTGGATGTTGTATCAGTCGTTTTGTGTTGTCTCTAGGATTATCTTGTATTGCTGCCCCGTGATTATTACGAAGCCCCTCTGCTTAAGGAAAAGGTCACCAGGCCGTGCACATACCAACTCACTGCAGATAGGGACACGAAGTAAGTCCCATGTAAAGATCATTTATTTATTATTAGTTATTGTTTTCTGTGACGATTTACTAATGGAAGGTATTAGATTAGATTCATTTAAAGGTCCTGTGTTGACTCTTCTGAGCTTTAAGTCATGTTATAATGTTGTCACCACATCAAAAACATACCTGGAGTTGTGTTTTGTTTCATTCACACGTGTTTGAGTAACACTTTATTATTAGTCTGTCTGCATCCCCAAAGCTCAAAACGCTCTGTTCCACCTTGTGATGTCATGAAGTGGTAGTTTTCAAGTTAGCGTCTACCGTTTACCTTTAGTTCAGTAGTGACTGGTAATTCTAGGGCTGAAATTACCCAAATGATTCTAGTGAAGGTGTGTGGAGTTTAAAAACACAGTGGAGCACTTCCTGTATTACCACATGACATCACAAGGTGGAACAGAGTGTTTTCTGTTTGAGAGAAGAACTCAAATATACTAAACATGCACAGTTTGAAACAATGAAACATGAAACAAAACACAACTCCAGGTATGTTTTTGATGAGGAAACAATATTAACATAGATCAGAAAATAGCGTAATATGGACATTTTAATTTGTTGTTTTTTGGTTTTTTTTATGGTATGAGGGTATTTTAAATCGGGAAGCATCGATCTATCCAATATTGACACCGATACTGAAAAATTAGCTGGATCATATATCGGCCGATATACTGGTTGGACATATAAAACTGAAGTAATAAGACTATTTACCGCTTTTAAATTTAAATTTCACTTTCGTATTTAAGTATTGTTAGCATAAACAGACAGGTGCATCGAGTTATACTGTAAACTGCAATAAAAAATCACAAATAAAACTATTAAATTCAATACACACACAAAAAAATCAAACAATATACGGCCCTCTCCCGCCTCCCACCCTCACATCACATACTTCCACAACATTCAGCCACAAACAATCCATGTTTACAGTCACACACACA
The DNA here is from genome assembly GCA_000787095.1 of Periophthalmodon schlosseri. Lineage (NCBI taxonomy): Eukaryota > Metazoa > Chordata > Actinopteri > Gobiiformes > Gobiidae > Periophthalmodon > Periophthalmodon schlosseri. Next base: position 31,690 of record KN470192.1, read on the forward strand.
CACACACACACACACACACTCACACACACACTCACACACACACACACACACACACACACACAACAGGTCAAACCAAAGCGAGGCCTTTCATTATTGTTTTAGCTGAGTCTGAGTCAAGCATGGGGTTCCAAATTTGGGGAAAAAAAAGATATAAATAAAATATAAGTTAACCATTTCTCTTGTAAACAACTGCAGAACATCACTAAACCAATGAGGATGAGGAATGAGCTCAGCGTCATCCAACCGGTGCCGTACAGTTGTTGATCTTGCACAGTACAGCAGTGGTGATATTAGTTTTGTTTGTTTTATTAGTGGATTAGAGCGGATACGGATTTACGCTCATTTTTACAGTTTTAGAAATGGCGTCACATGCTTCCACCCACATGATGTTTGCATTGTTTACATAAAGCTGAATAGTTCTTATGATACTTATTCCGTTGGTATGGATCCCAAAAAGTTTCATAATGTTTAAATTCATATTCGTATTTATACAAAGTTGTTCTGTATAGTTACTAGAGGGATGAGTAACGGCTACGTAACACATTTGGATCAGTTTTGTCTTTTTAAAATTTAGTTTTAAGGAAATAAATGCTGTTTTCCGTCTCTCACTGGTATCGATTGATAGCGGGAATTGGCAGACACTTAAAGCTATAGAACCAAAATCTGTATGTGAACTGAAAAAAGCTGGATCGTGCATCCTTAGCTGCAAATAACCGATAAAAACCAAAAAAAAAAGATAGAAAAATAGTCTAATCTTTTAAGAAAATATAAATTATCAGGTTATATTTTGTCCGTTCAATTTCTAGCCCATTTTCACCATGTTTTTGTCAAACTGTAAAACATCCTATGATTATTTGTTTCAAATATCAAGATTTTTCTAGTTACGTTTCAAGCTTGTAGGGGTGTGTGCGCTAAACTCATATCCGGTTCAGTTTCGGCTTCAGTTTTCAGAGGCGTCGGTTCGGTTTATTTTCGGTAAATTGTTGGTACAGGAAAAAGCTGAAGAAATGAGCAGCAAAATGTATTGAACCCATTATAAAATATATAAATTTGACTAAAATGTGTTTGAAAAATGGTCACCTGGAATCCTATATGATTCTGATGATCCTATCCTTTAAATTTAGTCAATATTGCTCATCTCTATTATTTACTAACCAATTATTATAACGGTTTTGTCTCATTTTTGCTCTTGTCCAGCTGTTTACTGTACAAGCACCTGTCCCTGGATGCGTTCGCCTCTGCACTGGGCACACGGGGAGTTCTGTCGAGTCGCAGCGGGCGCAAGAGGAGGCAGACCAAAGTGCGACGGCCCACCGCGGATCACCCGGAGATGGCTGTGCTCAATGGGAGGCAGGTGGGTGAGCTTAAGTTTACACAGTCACCAAATGTAATGATAAAATGTCCTCTACAAACATGTTCTGAAACACACTGGGTTCCTGTATTAGTTTATCAGTTCGTATTTCACTAGGCCTGTCACAATAAATACTATATCCACTTATTGTGCAATACGTGACAGATGGAACAATCATTTTTGGGGGTTCATATTTATCGTGGGGACTGTTTCTTTGCATCAGTAGGAACATTTTTGTGGGGACTGTTCTTTGCATCAGTAGGAACATTTTTAGATTTTTTTCCTGTACTGCGATGAGATCAGAGCTTTTGAGAGCTGAATTATGAACTTCTATGGCTCTTTTTAGATATAAAAAAACTACATTAAGTGTTGCATTCTCTTATTTATTCATTACAGCTTATATTTTTAACAATTTTGTACATCTAGAATACTTTTTGGTGGATATTTCTGCTTTATCGTTTCAGTATTATCGTTTAATGTCTATATTTACTTCAGCAATATATCGCATTTCAAAATTTGTTCTCAGATGCTCCTGGAGTTGTTTACAATATTCACTGTGAAGAGAATACTTTTTTTTGCTGATCCATAGCAAAAGAAAAATATATAAAATTTGTCAACTACACAAAAAGTTGTAGGAGTGAAGAATCAAATCAAAATCGAATCGCAATTGCAGTAATTGTCCAAAAAAATCCTATTTTTTTTTGTCTTTTTTTTGCGGTCATTTTTTTATTTGTATGATAACAAAATCAAGATTCCCCCCTCCCCCCACCTCCTCAAAAAAATAAAAGAAAATAAATAAATAAAATAAAAATTCCCAAGCTCAGGATTGGGGATTTTTTTTTTTTTTCTTTTCAAATTTGTGCAGCCGATTCAAAATAAATTATCTTCTTGTTTCCAAACTCTGTCTAATTAGTGGTTTGGAAAGCGCAATTCATCTCTAGCTCCGTCATAGTGTTGTCATAATAATTGTTCTGTTATGAAATGGTTGTCGTCTTTATATTTATTACAGTGTTGTGTTTTCTAGTCCCAGCTGCAGCTCACCCTGCGAGTGCCTCAGCCCGGCGCCTACGCCCTGATCCTGGAATACGCCAGTGAAGTGGACACTCTGCAGAACGTAAACATGCTCATTAGCGGCCAGTCCGGCGCTCAAATTCTGGCAAGAGCTAACGTTTACAGCTGCGTTTTCAGGTTCGCTACAAAGTGAAAAAAAACGGGATTTGATACTTAAACATACAAAGGCGTCTAATGTTACTCATCTTATGTTTGCTCTCGACAGCTTCTTGTGCCGGAGCGTGGCGGTGGACAGCAGTAACAGGGTGGCGATGTTGCAGTTAACGCACAAAACAGGACTCCTGCTTCAGACGTCCACTACTACGTTTATGTTGGTAAGAAGGAGTTACTTGCCGACCGGGGCAGTGGCTCTCAGCTGGTCATGTGCACAGCTTATCAGATAATTTACTTTTGTTTTATCATACAATTTGAGGCACGACTAGGGTTGGGACAATAAACGTTTGTATCGTTTATCGTGGTAAAAAGGGTCGACAATAATCGTGATAATCGCCGACAAAGATAATCGCCATTGTATCACCAGAATGTGCAGAAAAAGCTGCTTATCCACAATGTTCTCCTCTAGATCATTATTGTTTTCACTTAAAAGCTGAGTGTGTTTGTCCACTGATCCAAAGGTTGGCGGTTCAAATCCCGCTCTCGACATTAACATCATTAGTTGAGCGGTCGGATCCAGTGACCCACAGGTTGGCGGTGCGATTCCAGCTCCCACAGATGAATGCTGTTGTTGTGTCCTTGGGCAAGACACTTAACCCCCCCTCGCCCCCAGTGTCTGCGCACGCTGGTGTATGAATGTGTGTGTGAATGGGTGAGTGGTTCATTAATGTAAAGCTCTTTGAGTGACTTGAAAGTGGAAAAGCGCTGTATAAAAACGTGACTGTTTACCATAACAGTTTAAATATAGAACCTATTCATAATATTAAAATTATAATTATTCATATCCATAACATTTTTAAACTGTCAGCAACTTTAATAATTATCGTGATATAATCGTTAAGCGCAATTATTTTGGTCATGACAATCGTGACACTAAAAATACCTAGGCACAACTACAGATGTGAGTACACGCTTTGTTTCAATCTAACCTTGAAATAATTTGGACTTTTTTGGTTATATTTGAAAATACTTATACCAAGCTGTTGTTTTTGTTTATTTGATATGTGCAGATACAATCTTAGAGTAATGCGATGTTGATATCGCAGTGTTATAACCATGGAAAACTGGCGGCAGCAGTCACTAGAAGAGCTTTTAACAGACTGATATTAGGGCTTTTAACAGATAGAATTACACTCCCTGAAACGTGGGTATGACGTTAGATTTGTACAATTATAATAATGCAGTTATTTATTTCTGCCTCAGTACAAGGTGTATGTGGTCCCTGCGGAGGAGTTTTCAGTGGAGTATATCGAACCAAAAGTGCTTTGCGTTTCCACTCACGGACGCTTCACTGAAGACAGGTGAGCTGCTGGTCAAGATTTACTCCCACACGGACGACCATGATATTAGTCAAGCCAAATGTGTATTATTGAGATACATTGGGTGTGTGTTTTGGGCTTTGGCATGTGCAGAATGTGTTTGAAAAGCTGAGGGTCAAGGCAGGGTCAAACTCTCACCCTCTGTATAATCACTATTTTCACTTTGACCTCCAAAAAAAATGGTATTTGTAGCTGCCCTGTCATTCACAGGTCACATGTGCTAATGTGTAAACCTGTAATTATGTAGAATTCCGTGCCGCAAGTCAAATTGAAGGAGTTGAAACAGTGGCGGCAATAGCAGTAAGATGTAGTAGCTTTAAGTAATAGTTTTGTAGTAACTGACTTCATTGTGGAGTCATTTTCCCCCCTAAACAACCGTATGATTCTGCAATATAACTCACTTTTATTCTTTTTGCAGTCGGTATTGTATTCAGGGCCGGTTTGACATCCCTGCGCCCCCTTACGTTCTGTCCGCGGCCCGGGATGGGCAGCTGTCCTCCAGCCCAGCGTCCGACCGTCGGCACAGGGAGAGCGAGGAGTGGAGACGCCGCAGACAGACCGGCGTGTTTCCGATTCGCGAAGCTCCGAGTGACGGCGTTCTGCTCAAATTCCCCCAGGTATCGCCGTAGACACACACGTTTTTATAAGCTCGGTGCGGTGCCCTCCACCCCCTCTGACAAATATGAGCTCTGTTTGGGCGAGAGCGATGCGGCGGTTAAGTGTTTGCCCTTGTTGTCGTGTCTCTAACCACTCCTTCCACATTACTCACTCCAGTCACACTGCTAAGGGACTGGCTTGCAGTGGTGACCGTTTGGTGTGTTGCCGTGTAAAGTTTTCCCAACTCTCAGGACGATGCTTCCAGTGCACGGCTGCAACGATTAATGCACTAATCTTCACTAGTCATGTTTTGATCATTGTAATAGTTTTTTCTGGACTATACTCTCTAAAACACATTTTGAAAAGACCTCTTTATAACAAAGTGGCGACAGTAGCTGAGTTGGTCGAGTGCAGAGTGTGGTTTGAATCCCGCTCTCGACATAAACATCATTAATAGAGCGGTCAGATCCACTGACTCACAGGTTGGCGGTGCGATTCCAGCTCTCACACATGAATGCTGTTGTTGTCGGCGATATAAAAATTTCACGATTTAGCATTAAATCAATCATCAAAGTCCAAAAGGAATAAACATTTTTACATTTTCAATCAATAATACAGTTTATTTGTTAATATTCTCTATCTAGAAGCCTTCAGTCGCCATATTTCAACTTTTATTTGGTTAAAAATGTATCCAAAAATCTCTACGCGCAATAGAAATAATTGTTTGACTCGTCGACTTATCGAAAAATTTATCTCTGACTTCTAAATTCATTGTTAGCTGAAGCCCTAATCCAGAAGTTAGCTGCGTGTTGGGCCCAAATAGTGGAAACAAACGTCCTCTACGTATTAGTTTACTGAGGGGCTCTGACAGTTTTGCTCCACTTCAAAGTATAGAATAACTTTTGCTCTGACTTTGACTTCCCTCCAGCTGTTTTACACTGCTGCTTATTGCTTTCTAGACGGAAATCACTTTCTCTCCTCGGGTGCCCCTCCCAGGCAGGTATGTGGTTGTGGTCCATTACCACCAGCCTGAGCACATCAGTTTCCCTGTGGAGGTGCGAGTGGAGGCGGGGCGTGACTGGACTGGTGAGTGAGCCTCAGGCCTGCTAAGCTCACTCCTGCCTCATCAAATGGAACCAGAATCCCCAGGCTTCCATTTGGATATGTGCATGTTTATTTTGGACATAGTATAAAGTCCTTTTCAATGAGGCAATCAGTTATAAATCTTTGGACGTCGGACAAATTCCCTTATATAGCTTTAACTGTTCCGTCTCCCGTAGGTTCGGTGAATGCGTCGTTCTGCCCCGCGGCGTCAGGCTGCAGAGACGTGGTGATCTTCGACGGGCGCATCGCACTTGATTTTACTCCAGATTCCTGGCGACAGCCCAGCATCTCCCTCATCATTCCATCGAGGAAGACCCTGTTTGTGGTCAGTCGAGTGTTTTTGTCGTCATCTCTATTGACCCACCAAAGCGTGTCAGGCTCTTTCTATAGAAACATCCAAAGTGTTTTCAGAAGAGCTCTACAAGTTTAGCACTTTGCATTTCTATATGTCGTCCTCTTGAGCACTACAATGACTGGCCTGTTTTCTCACCAATGACACACGCAGTTATAATAAAGTGAATTGATTGGACAAAACAAAAACAAAAAAATAACGCAACTTTACTCAAACCTGTTTTTTTTCAATTTTCAAACTCAATTTTGATACTAAGGAGTCTCAATTTCAATACCACAATGATTATTCTTTAATTAACACAAAACAATAGGACTCTTTATGTTACGTGTTATGTGTTTTTATACTAGTTCTGATAAAGTTCAAGATCTTTCTAAAACTGTTCAGGAAAGGTCAAATTGTCTTGGGGTGTTTGTCCGCGGATCCCAAGGTTGGTGGTTCAAATCCCGCTCCTGACCTAAACATCTTTGGTAGACCAGTCAGATCCACTGATCCACAGGTTGGCGGTGTGATTCCAGCTGCCACAAATGAATACTGTCGTTGTGTCCATGGGCAAGACACTTAACCCCCCTCGCCCCCTAGTGTCTGGTGTATGAATGTGTGTGTGAATGGGTGAGTGGTTCCTTGATGTAAAGCGCTTTGAGCCTTGAAGGTGGAAAAGCGCTGTATAAAAATTGTTGTTCAAATGAAGTATCAGATTTTCTATGCTTCTCACAACCCTTCCAGGTTTAAGTGACATTTCTGTTTTATTGTACTTTTCCTATGTATCGTGTGATCTGTAGATTATTTTTTTTGTTGTTTTTTATTTATTTATTATTTTATTTTAT
>KN470193.1:4568-23221 GCA_000787095.1 Periophthalmodon schlosseri
AGATGCATTTACGGCAAAAGTGGGCGGGGCCAAATAAGGTCTATACTCAAGACCAGAGGTGACGCAGCCTTTTCTGTGCCAGCGTCCAGACTATGGAACAGCGCCCTCTGCGTGTCAGATCCTCTCAGTCTTTATCGCAGTTTAAGTCTAGACTGAAACCCCACCTCTTCTCCCTGGTATTTAACACGAGCTAGACAGGAGATCTTGGTGTTTTATTGTTCTTTTCCTATGTTTCGTGTTTGTTTTTTGTTGACTTTTATGTGAAGCACTTTGGTCAGCTCAAGTTGTTTTAAACGTGCTATAGAAATAACTTGAATTGAACTGAAAAAGGTGGAAAAAGATCAGATTTTTACAGTCTGTTTGTGTTTTAGGCATCACTGAAACTTCATCTAAGACACGGCGCTAATAAAAAACTATAATGACCTGTTTGTATTTTCTGGTTTGTGTCCAGCTAAGGGCCACATTGACCAGCGGATGGCAGCAGAGGCGGAGAAAGTGTCCCGGGGGGAGAAGGTGGAGGGGCGGTACCTGACCTACTTCCTGTCCCAGACCGGACTCCCCATGAAAACCGTCTACAGCAACGTGACGGAGCTGCTTCTGGCCGGAGTCGACACGGTAACGGGACATTACAGTGAACGAGTGTTTTAGAGTTTATTTACTGCAGATATATTTGGGCGAGTGTGATGATGTCATGTCCCAGATGAGGAAAAGAAGCCATTTTTACCCATTAATTACACTGTATTCTCATAAAAAAAATGTCTCAAAGGCAAATTCACAAACCCTGATCATTTCTTTTAGTCATTAGAATTCTGGATTTCACAACAAAAATCAGCATTTTAACCAAATCAGTTTTAGCTGCCGTCACGCCACCTCCTCGTGCGTCAATAAAAAGTTCTTTTACTGACGGCTTGATCGATCTTTAATTCGTGCAAACTTGGCCACTGATGCCAACACCAACAACGCCACCGACGCCACCGTCAAACTAAAATAATGTACATACATTACAATTAGAAGTATGTAATAAAAAACATAAATAAAGGACATGAAAATTACAAACACATACGTCGCTGGCTGACCCAAACTTAGGAGAATGACCTTTAAATACACTTTAACTTTATTTTAATATACTTGCCGTGGACGGCCGACACGCCACACTTGCTCTGCTCGTGACCAGGCGTGCGTCTCTATCAAGTGGTCGGGTGGAACCAAACAAAACAACAACAGTTCCCACTTTACCAAAATAAAACTCAAAAAATATTCTAGCATTATTGGAATAAAAGGTAAATCAAAATTATGGCAGTAAAAGCTGCTTCCCCTCATCTGTATCAAATACAACGTCACGTGAAACCGCAATGTTCACACTATCACCAAAGACGATATCAGACCAGTGTGTTTTTGCACTGCCTGGAATGTTCCACAGTATGGCATTAAATTTATCTCTAAAAGCACCTAGGCAGGTAGGTAAACAAATGCATCCAGATCCATCCATCCGTTGTCTTCCGCTTATCCGGGGCGGGTCACGGGGGCAGCAGTCTAAGCAGGGACTCCCAGACTTCCCTCCCCCCAGATGCTTCCTCCAGCTCCTCCAAGGCGTTTCCAGGGAAACCGAGAGACATAATCCCCTCCAGCGTGTCCTGGGTCGTCCCCGGGCACAAATAAAATAAAATAAATAAATGTAAGATAGATAAGTTTAAAGCCACATTGCGGAATGTTCTTGGCAAAGCAGTAAGATCTCCATGGAAACAAGCAGATTGCAGACACTCCTCCAGGAAAGTTACACAGTGCAACTTTAACCAGGTTTAAGAGAGCTAAAACTTGGATCAAGACTAAGCCGAATCTAAGCCAAATTTGAACTCGAGCTCAGATCGAACCCGAACAAAACCGAGACTAAACTAGTACAAAGTTTGGGTTGGACTAAACAAATAAAACATAGGATTGAAATAGATCATCAAAGTCCCGCCAGCCTGTGTTCTAACGAAACAAACACGTCATTATTCTTGTTCCAGATCTCCAGTACTTTGTCGTGGTCCCTGTACGAACTGTCGCGTCACCCCGAGGCGCAGTCCAGACTCAGGGACGAGGTGCTCAAAGTTCTGGGGGATCGTCGGATCCCGGACGCGGCTGATGTGGCCCAGATGCCCCTCCTCAAAGCTACGGTCAAAGAAGTGCTCAGGTAAATTTAAAATGTATTTAGATTATAACCTATTCCCTGGTCCTATGTTAGCGGGAATTTTAGAGACTAGAGTGGGCGATATTTTTTAATAATCAGACCATATCTTTGGCAGCGAATGGATAACTCATTTTAACATAAAAGTATTACATTTTTTTAATATATTTTTTTATTTAGATAATATACTCAAGGTTCTATTTTTCATACCATTTCCTAAAACCCCATCATGTAACATTTTAGCCATAAAAATAGACTAAAATAAAAGATAAAATAAAAAAAATAATAAATAAAAAAATGTTTAAAAAAATTTGTTTGGTTTGGATTTTTTTATTTTATTTTTTCTATGTTTTTATTGCACCAAAAACATAGAAAAACGTGTCTTCCCTGTGAGCGAGCTCGCATCTCCACAAACCTGACTTATGCCCCATGTGAAGAAGGCCCCTCAATATCATTTGTTTATTTTTTTCCATCAAACTTCTTGATTCTGTTTAAAATATGGTAGAATTTATGTAACGCTGTTTTGTCTGTTGTTTAATAATTTGCTTAAACTCAAATTATAATGACATTTTAAAATTTTCAGGTTGTATCCGGTTATTCCCGGCAACGCCCGAGTCATCACGGAGAGAGACATCCAGGTCGGAGGTTACATCATCCCCAAAAAGGTGGGTCCCTCCTGCTCAGGTCGCGATTGGCTGGAACTAGAAACATGCTCTGAAACGCATGGGATTTTTGTGTACGTTCTGTTGTCCATTTTATATTCTCTCTATTTTTATGTTCACCACAAACTGAAAACTGATTTGAAAATATTCATTGTAAGTCCAAAAACAACTGTAATACAAAAATCGCATGTAGTTTATATTAATCAGTTTTGTTACTTAAGTAAAAGTACAGATACAGAGGTAAAAAGTTACTCAAGTAAAAGTATCACATGAAAAAATCTGCTTAAGTAAAAGTATTTAAGTACCTGTTTAAAAATGTACTTTAAGAGTAAAAAGTAAAAGTATTTCACAAGTGTTGTTCATTTGTTAAAGTGTTAAATCCAGTGATATTGATTAAAAAATGATACATATTTTGGTCACAGTAACAATACGAATTGATTTCTAACTTTTCTTATGAAGTCGAAGCTTGAACTCGAAAACTTTAGTCCAGATGTTTCCACGAACATGGTAAAAATAACCCCTCAAATCATATGAAAAGTACTTTTTACTTTTCAGTCCAGTTAAAAAATGTAGTGGAGCAGAAAGTACAAATACTGCTCTCAAATGTAGTGAAGTAAAAGTAAAAAGTATCCACTGTAAAAATGTACTTAAGTAAAGTACAGATACCTAAAAATTCTACTTAAGTACAGTACTTTACTACATGTACTTCGTTACCTTCCACCACTGATATTAATTCATTATTATTAATAATCTAAGTTGTCGCCTGGTTAGTCACTGGATGGGAGTGGCAAAAACTGTTGTTGTGTCCTTAGGCAAGACACTTCACCCACATTGTCTAGTATGAATGTAGTTTTTGAGTGTGTGTTGGTGGTGGTTGGAAGGGCTGATGTCACAGATTAGCAGCCTCACTTCTGTCTGTCCCAGGGCAGCTGTGGCTACAGTAGTATCTTAGTAGCACCGTGTGGAGTGAATACTGCAGCGTAAAGTGCTGGTGCGGCTCTGCAGACCTCGAATGCAGTATCACGTTATATAAAGAATATTTCAAATCCGATCCTTGTTCCCTCCAGACCCTGATCACCCTGTGCCACTTTGCCACGTCCCGGGACCCTGCAGTTTTCCAGAGTCCGGACGACTTCCTGCCGGAGCGCTGGTTGAACCGGGATCAGACGCACCATCCCTACGCCTCCGTGCCCTTCGGGGTCGGGAAACGCAGCTGCATCGGACGCCGCATCGCAGAACTGGAACTGTACCTCGCCATCGCCAGGGTAACAGCTGTAAAACATAGTATTAGTCTTGTAAAAGTGTTGATACTTTGCGGCGGCTGTCGTAAACCTTACCTTGATGCAAACTAGAGGCACTGCTCTGTCTGAAGCTCTGTTACTCAAGTTAGACTTTAATCTGAGCTTGATTTTAACACAGTCTGACCATAAATAACCGACTTAAATGGAACTACAACTGATGAGCTGATTTGTGTCCCTCTCAGACAACATTAAAGTCACAAGCTAGCTAGCATTAGCCAACAGTTTTTCAGTTAGAACTCTCTTTTTTTTGGGTTGAACGTCACACACCTAAACAGGGTCATAAAGGTTTGCATTGACCACAGACTCCTGAAAATGTGTTGTTTAAGTCCATTTTGTGTTTTTTTCTCGAGTTTTAAGACTTTTTGGCAGCGTTTGCTAATGTGTGCATTGCGTCACCATGGTAACTGCTGAACATACTGCCGTAGACATACATGAAGAACACCCCCGGCACGATGTCACAACAAATGATCACTTATTATTAGTATTATTGTGCAAGTACAATGTAGTATTGTAGAATACGGTAAATTTGATCTGTGTACTTCTACTTCTAATTGTACTTCAGTCGGAGCAGGGTTTAATTTGATACTCTGTTTGTCCTTTTGTCATGACGCCCGTCCAAAAGTTTTCCAATAGCTTCTGATTTACAAATTATGCATAGAATAGGACTTTTAATTCAAATCTATAGTATACAAGTAGAAGCACAGTGTAGTATTTCAAGAAATTACTCAAATAAGAGTAAAAAAAGTATTTGGGAAAGTTAATTTTGGAACCTGACCTTTATCCTATTATTAAACCACCAACACTGTACAAATATCTCCACATAAACCATAGACTGTATAAAGAAGTGGACTAAGTGAGTGTGACGTCACCCACAGCGTTCGGCTCCAGTCAAATAAAGCTCATCGAGGCTGGAGCAGTTATAGGGGCCAATTTTTACAGAGTATGTCTCCTATAATGTTCATTAATAGATATGTCAAAAGGTTAAACTAAAACAACTAGACTTGGTTATAGAAGCAGGTTGGTAGCAAAACGTCGGCCTCTAAAACTAAGTAAGTGCAGTTGTTTTAAGTCTGTGTAAACCCTCAGTCGTCCAGGTATGATCCAAAGTAAAAAGAAAAAAAAAAAGCTGGTGTTTCTGAGAAGCTTCAGAGGATTTTCAGACAGTATGAAATTCCAGTCTATTTCAAACCTACAAACACTTTAAGACAGAAACTGGTTCATCCAAAGGACAAAACCCCGAATTTCAGACAGTATGAAATTCCAGTCTATTTCAAACCTACAAACACTTTAAGACAGAAACTGGTTCATCCAAAGTACAAAACCCCGAGCCACAAACAAAGTGATGTGGTCTACTCCATTCAGTGCAGTGAAGAGTGCAGTGAGCTTTACACTGGAGAAACTAAACAGCCACTTCATAAGAGAATGTACCAACACCGTCACAAGAGCAGCTCAGGACCACAATCTGCTGTGCATCTCCATCTCAAAGCCACTAACCGCTCCTTTGTAGATAGTGAGGTACAGATCTTAGCCAGAGAAAAGAAATGGTTTGAGAGGGGAGTTAAAGAAGCAACTTTTGTCAAGAAAGACAGTCCTTCCTTGACCAGGAATTGGGGCCTCAGACATCATCTACCCCCATCTATAACTCCATCCTCAGACCCAAAGCAAACAAAGGAAACAAAGAAAACAGTAGGGCTAGCCAGGATGCTAATAAGTGTGAAAGCAGCCATTAGGAGCCTGGACGATTATGCAAAATATGACTCAGGCACAGTTCACACTTAGGGTAGCTCAAAAGACCGAGCCAACAAACAGAAACTGTAAACAACAGGTGTGTTAGTTTCAGTGTAGTGAGCTCCTCCCTTCAGAAAGATATAAGGCAGTGTCCAGCAGTGATCTGACCAGAACTGAAGTTAAACTAGTTAAACTTTTTGATATATCTTATTCGTGGGATATGAAAATTTGCATTAATTAGTTCCTTAATAGAATCAACTTTTTTCCTCAGATCCTGCTTGAGTTCGACGTAAAGCCTGATCCTGAGGGCGTCTCTGTGAAACCGATGACCCGAACACTCCTGGTCCCAGAAAGTCAAATCAATCTGCAGTTTATCGAGCGGTGACCCTCTCCTCTTCTTCCTCCGTCCTCTCTCTCCTCCTCCTCCTCCCTCCTCCTCAACACGGACGCACTGTACGAGACTGAACGCACTCACAGAGGAGCAGGTATTATCTCGCGTCACCTCCAGGGGTCACGTTCGGATGCACCTTCACCCCAGAGACAGAGCTCCGACCCGGGTCAAGAGTCGGGCCCCGTGGGGGTGAGACAGCGGAGCAAAGTGGAGCAATAGATCATTAACACAGGTTTAGTTTTTAAACAGCTCAGTGTAACTTTCTCTTTTTTATCTATCTATTTATCTCAAGATTATAAGACTCCAAAGATTTAAAGAGGGGTATTATTCAAAATCGACTTTTTGGAGCTTTTGACCATGTTATAACGTTGTTCCATCATCAAAAACATGCCTGAAGAGGTTTAGTTTCATTAGCAGGATGCAGCTGATTGTGTTGTGATAGCGCTCAGAAGGGGGAGTGACTTAGCGCGGAGAGCAAACGGAGGGGAGACTCAATTAGCAATTAATACCCCATAGAAGTGTAATAAGTGTTATACCCCATCTCTTTAAAATCGAGAGAGTTTTCTGAAATGATTTATCCCTTTGAAAGCCTCATTTAAATCTGGGCTTCCTGACTTTCTTCACATATATTAGTGAATTCCATGTTTCCCCATAGATTATAATGTAAAAGTAGCACTTTGTCACAAAATCAGGCGGCTGTGCGCTGTCTGCATCAAACTGTAAAAATTGTGTTAATATTTTTTTTTATTCCTTGTAGTTTGTAACTACACAGACATTTGACAAACCAGGTCAAAACAAAATCATTTTAACACTTAAACAGAACAGTTTATGACAGAAGCCGACCCTCCTCCTCAGACTGGACGTGCGTATGGCAGGTTTTCTTGTTTTTCTAATTCTGACTTGGTTCAGTGGATAGTCCCTGTGTTAAATATGTGTCATAGTTTTACATCAGTTAAGTGGCAGTTTGTGAAGAAAAGTTGAGAAGAAGAAAATACAGGAAGTAGCGCTAAATTCTAAAACAGGATACTTCTATCTATGTCATTAACACCCAAAATCTCATTCAAAATTTACGATCAAGGAAGGTATTAAGAGTTTAAACCTTTATTTAACAAAATAAAGGTGTTGTCGTTTATTTTTATTAGTCTAATCAAAGCTAGTTCTTTCGTGAAACGAGTAGTCCAACCTGTCATATGCAGTTTAAACTATTTGCATAATTTTGACCCCAACCTATTTAAAGGAGCTCAAAACAAAGATGGTGGCTATTGTCCAGATAGTAAAATAAGTAGGGTTTCAGAATTATGAGAAATTAGCACCGTTGCCGTAGCGATAAACAATTAAAACTAAATATTAAATCTTTTGAATGGGGAAAAAGTTCACAAAATGTTGCATAAATAACAGGAAGCTGAAACCCATGAAATGTCAAGTTAAACTACTCCAAAACGACGACATAACTTCATAATCTGTATCCTGATTTTTCATTGCATTATTTCTGTAAAAAACTAATTTGCACAATACGGAAACGTGACCATTTGTTAAGCTGTATTATTTTAGATTTAAAAACATTTTTTTTGTCAACTTTAAAAATGTCCATTAGTGAAATCTTCTGACGTTCCACAGCTGAAGAGGCCACTAGAGGGCAGCAGATCGAATCTCTTTGGTGCTCTTTTGAACAGAAAACAGTTTAAACCGTTTACTCCCTTAAACTGATTTTCCTATTTTATTTTATTACACAATGTACAATCAGGGGAGTCGACGGGGGGGACAAAGGGGTCTGTTGTCCCGGGCCCCAGGGTTTTAGGGGCCCAGAATTGGACTCTCTTCCTATTCATTTATATTAGTGGAGGGCCCACGTGAAGCGTTTTGCCCCGAGCCCCCAAATATCTGTCGACGTGCCTGTGCACAGTGCATACAGTTGTCTATAGTTTCAAATGGTGCTATTAACAATGTTGTGTTTATATCAAATAGACTGTAGGCCACTTACTTATGGAGTTGCAATAGCCTTAAATTTCCGAAGCAGTGGTCAGTTTGTTGGTCCTTTTATTAAATATGTGAATTCATGAATCAACAGGATGTTTTCTGGCAAATGTAGCCAACTGAAAATATGTTTTAAGCGTGAGTGTGTAGGTTTAGAACAAAAACCTCTTTTGCTTATTGGCTATTAGCGCTACATGCTAACAGCTAAAAGTTTCTGAAATCTTTAGTTTAGGGTGACCAGATATCTCTATTTACCCGGGACAGTCCCAGTTTTGAGCCCTGTGTCCAATGTCTCAGTGGATCGATCCAAATCCAGTGATTTGTCCCAATTCTAAACCGGAAAAGTCTCAGATGCTCCTATTTTTGACCAATTTGACAAACAGTAAAAAGGGGAATATATCGTGACTTGTTTAGCTAAAATAATGAAAAACATGCTTGAAAATGACTAAAACGCAAAAAATGCACAGACAGAAGTAGGCCTGTCACGATCACACATTTTGAAGTTCGATATATCGCTGAAGTAAATATAGACGATAATCGATAATATTGAAAATAATTTATGCCACTGACACAAAAACCCAAGATCAGGTGAAACACTAGTTCTTAGTTTGCATCTGTAATGAGTCATACAAGTTATTAATTCAATCTTTTACAGCTCAAATCTCATCATATAGGCAAAAATAACAGAAAATGTCCAAATGGTGCACATCTGTAATGAGTCATAAAAGTTATTAATTCAATCTTTTACAGCTCAAATCTCATCATATAGGCAAAAATAACAGAAAATGTCCAAATGGTGCAAAGAAAACGTGCACATGATAAATACCGACCCCCAAAAACATATAGTTCCAACTTTTATACTGAACGATGAGTCGATATAGTGATTATAGTGACAGATCTACACAGAAGTCCCTCAGGTTAAATACAGACCCACGAGTGAGTCAAGAATGGACTACTTTTATTCATGCCACACATCCAAACCATCCCAACCCGGCTCCCAGTTTTGACTTTTGAAAATCTGGTCACTCTATTTTAGTTGTATATTTGAAATGTTGTTTTTGAACAGTAGCAAACCTCTCCAGTCCCTCGGGTGGCGTTCAATCAAACTCTTCTTTAAAAATCCGTGTACGCATTTTCAAACTGATT
The DNA here is from genome assembly GCA_000787095.1 of Periophthalmodon schlosseri. Classification (NCBI taxonomy): domain Eukaryota; kingdom Metazoa; phylum Chordata; class Actinopteri; order Gobiiformes; family Gobiidae; genus Periophthalmodon; species Periophthalmodon schlosseri. Next base: position 13,938 of record KN470193.1, read on the forward strand.
TTGTTACTGTTTTGAATGTTTTACTTTTGTTTTTCATGTTTTATTTCGCCCCCCAGTCAAAATGAAAAGGCGTCTGGTCAAACTTCAGGGTCTGGTACCGAATGGCAGCTGTTTGAAATCGATTCCCACATTTTGGTATTTTCTTTGTGTAAATAAACGGGTTCAAAATGTAACTCAGACAATGCAACTTATTTTGTATTTGGTGTCATGATTTTGTAAACACGCAAACGTACGTCTTTGTTATGTATATATTTATTCAACTGTATTTCTTGCTGTTTTAAAGGCATTAAACTTTTTACAAGAATTTTTGTTTTGTCATCATTTTGCGGCAAGTTTCCCACATCTTTCTTTTAACTCCTGTACAGTTTTAAAGCTTCACTGTGTAACGTCACCTGTTTGATTTGCGCAGCGAACATGGACTAAGCAAATATTTAAAGATGCACTACGTAACATTTCTGATGGAGGCTCTGCCAGATGCTCGTGTCCATGGAAACGTTACTGCTTTGCCTGGAATGCTCCGCGGTATAGCATTAAACTTCTCCACGGTGACAAGCAGCGTTATGCAACCAGGCCAAGTTACCGGTGAGATCCGTGGAGAGGCGGGCCTTGGTCGCAGTGAGAATGCGTGTTTTTCAAGGTATCTGACGGTAATTCAGTAAACGTAAGATTGATTTGTTTAATGCCATACTGTGGAATATTCAAGGCAAAGCGATAACATCTCCATGGAGACGAGCACGCGGCAGAACCTCCATCAGAAATGTTACATAGTGCTCTGGCCCGATGTGGTCAAACGCAGGAGGCAGACTCAGAAAAATTCCCAGTTAATAAAATGTATTGCAGTTTACTGTGGAAACGCTGTGGAGAAAAAATAATACATTTTTACAAAAATGAACGGCGCAAAAACAGGAATTAACAAAACTGAGGGGAAAACCCACGTGTAACAGATGTTCTCCCTGAAAGACTACATCCCCTGCTTAAATACCCTCCCAAACAGGAAGTACCTCCTCCAGGTAAACACCATTTACTTCACAGGTGCTGTAGGTAAAACTTTAGCAGGATCTCACAATCCACTGTGTACTTTTGAAGTCCCTTTAACCCAAAACTGTTTAAAAATAAAACTATAAACACTGAAACGAAATACACAAAGACATTGAAACAAAAAAAAGAACTTAAAGCAGTTCTCCCCTCCACGTGGTCCGGCCCACGACCACACCCAAGGCTTTAAAAATGGCCGACATAGGACACGCCCCCCTCTTCGTCTGGACCTGGTCCGGCCACGACCACACCCAAGGCTTTAAAAATGGCCGACATGGGACACGCCCCCCTCTTCGTCTGGACCATGTGGAGATTCAGGTAAGAACAGATGGACATGTTGAACTGAATTGAATAAATATAACCAAATAAAATCTCTTTAAATTAACAGGTGTAAGTGTGATGTTAAATTAAAGGTAGACTAACTAAAAACACTCAACAAAACAAACCCGGGAGAGTCATGTCTAGTTTATTATTTAGTTGAATATTGACAAATTATAGGAAATGAACAAATGTGTGAATAGAAACAAAAGGCGAGATTAACGGGACAAAGGCCGACTTTGTCACATGCTGTTTTAAATATTTGCTTAGTCCATCCCCGCAGCGCAAAGCAAACATCATTTTCACAGTTGTAGGTGGGTTTCGTACTCGCCAATTCTCTAGGAAGACTGTTCTTTCGTAATGAAGGGTAAATACACTTAAGCTGATTAAACACACGAATAAGACTTTTAATGGAACTCTGAACGAACGTAACAGCTTCTGGAGCCAGAGCGCAGAAGACCTGGTCCAAACCAAACTCCATGGAGAAAAGGCGCGTTTTACGTCATACTGCGGAACATTAGAGCCAAAGGAACAAAATCTCCATGGAAACAAGCAGAAAGTGGTGCTTCTCCAGGCCAAGTAAGAGTTAGGTTTGTGGAGATGCAAGCCCACTCAGTGCAACAAACACAACCAAAATATTAAAAAAATCTATATTTTATTTTCTGGCTAAAGGGTTACGCACTGTGGCTTTAAATAACTATTGCGTATCTCTGTGTATCTGACCCAAACTGCACTTCCAAGACTACACCTGCAGGGGGAGTTCATGCAAAAACTACTATTTATGCAGAAAAAGTACTATTCAATTCAAGTTTATTTATATAACACATTTAAATGCAACTTAAGCTGCCCAAAGTGCTTCACATAAAAGTCAACAGAACCAAACATGCAGAGAACACGATACATAGGAAAAAATCTACACTTAATGTATGATTTTTGTTTTGTTTTACAGAGGACCTGCTTCTTGCTCATAAATAAATCTGTCTGAATTAAACGCCTATGAGCTGGTTACATTAGGTCTATAGTATTAACTAGAAAAAATTATATCAAGTCATATCATAAATCCAACACCTTTATCTTTATTTATACAGGGAGAGCCAATGAGAGCACTTACTCTTTTTCATGGGCGCCCTGTTTAAAATACAATACAAACAAATACATAAGTCCATTTAAAACATTACAAACAGGAGCAGGTGTGTGTATTAAAGTTACCACATTATTAAATTGCGATTGTGTTATCAAAGTCTCCAGTTTTGCTTTTCCTTGGAGTGTCTTCCATTTTTGTGAAGCAAAACAGATAAAAGCCTTTTTCCCGTCTCTGTTTCGTTTACGCAGTCACGTGATGTGTGGTATTAAATGTTCCCGTATCAGTGATTCACAAGCAGGTGAGGCATTCTGGGAGTTTTTGAAGTCGTCTCTTTTAGATACATTTCAGACGGCGCACACCTACACAGGAGTTCATGGAATAACAACTATTTATGCAGAAAAAGTGTTGGGGGAGAAAAATGTATTTATATAAACGGTCACATTTTTATATAGCGTTTTTCTACTTTCAAGACGCTCAAAGCGCTTTACATCAAGGAACCGCTCACCCATTCACACAGACACTGGGGAAGAGGAGGGTTAAGTGTCTTGCCCAAGGACACAACAACAGCATTCATCTGTAGGAGTTGGAATCGCACCGCCAACCCATTTCCAGTAGATCTAACTGCTCAACCAACAATGTTTATGTCAAGAGCAGGATTCAAACCGGAAACCTTCAGATAAGTGGACAAACGCTCTACCGACTGAGCTACTGTTGCCCCAAAGACAGATTAAACCTGTGAATCATGAGTTTAATCTGAGTTTTTACACAGAAATACCAAACAATATCAAATCTTGAGCTCACTCACTCACTCACTTCTCCTTTCTGCTGTTGTCCCACATAAATCCTTGTGAGAAAAGCTGGAATCTACCCTATAGTTGCCCATTGCGTCGGCCATGTCATCCTTCTCGCGCTGGGAGCGTTTTGACACACAACGAGAGGGGAGAAGTTGCCGTAAGAGTAGCGTCCGGGACTGCAGAGCGGGTGAAGCCTTTCTCTGAAGCAGAAGCCCGTGAAAGAGTGAATGGGCGCGGCGTTTTCTACATCATAAAACGAAACTGAACCCTCGGCGTAGCTCACAAAAACTCCCATTTTCTCCGGTTTAGCCTTTGGGAAGAGAGGGATTTCCGCATCGCCGCACGCAAAGACGTTTTTATCCTTCAAACCGATCGCCCAGACGCCATTTTGAGGGTCTAGTTTCAGCGCTCCCTGCCTGTTCAACGTCTCTTTCGCCACTCCTAAAGTCCACTCCGTTTTGCCTCTCACCTCGACCTCGAAGTAAAAATTTTCCCTGAAACTTTGCTTTCCTAAAACAAAAAAATCCTCAAATCTGTTCACGCTGTTTTGTACTCTTCGCTGTTCGATGCTGTAGTTGACGTGGGAGCCGTTTTGGGACACGACGAGCTGAGGGTGAGCCGTGTCTCCGTCCAGTGTGATCAGAGTTTCGAATCTTCTCACTCTCCTCAGCTCTTCTTCAAACATCTTCTGGGTTGTTTTGTTGAATTCTTTCTCGAGTTTAGACAAAGCTTGCACCACGATTCCCTCACATGTCGGTGAACTGGCACCAACGCTGGTCCAGTCCTGCATTCGAGGAGTTAATCGCAGCCTCTTGTAGTTTTGGAGGATTTGTAGATGGTCGTTTGATTGGCAAAGTTGTTCTACCTGTGAGAGACAAAATGTGGTTGGTTTATGTAAAAAACAAGGGCCCATATTACTCTATTTTTCTGATCTGTGTTATAAAGTTGTTTCCTCGTTTAAAAACAGACCTGGAGTTGTTTTTTGTTTCATTCGCACATGTTTAACACACAAAACCTGCAGATTTAGGATGGGTTCTTCTCTCAAACTCAAAACTCTGTTTCACCTTGTGATGTCATGTGGTAATACAGGAAGTGCTCCAATGTATTTTTAAACCCCACACACCTTCTCTAAAATCATTTGGATGATTCCACAGTCCTGGAATTGTCAATCTCTACTGAACTAAAGCTAAAAGGCAGCTGTTAACTTGAAAACTACCACTTCGTGACATCACAAGGTGGAAGAGAGCGTTGAGCTTTGGAGATGTAGACAGACTAATACACCAGGATTACTCAAACATGTGTGAATGAAACAAAACACAACTCCAGGTCTGTTTTTGAGGAGGTAACAGCGTTAGAACATGACTTAAAGCTCACAAGAGTCCATTTTGTGTAATATAAGACCTTTAAAGACAGACCTTAGATAGACGGGCCTTAAATCTCCAGCACAGGCCGATATCGTTGATGTTTGGGTCGACCAGCTGCCTAAAGACTGGACTTAAAGCTTTATATCTGAACATTTCAGTACAAAGAGGACACTGCACAAAATGTGACTGCACCGCTCTCTTATCCAGTTTGTAGTAAAACAGGGTTGTGCGTGAGTTTGTAATAAAAATTTGATTATTTGGGGAAAATTACCTAAATCTGCCCAACAAATCTGCAAAAATATTGGCAGAGCTCATTGGCCCTTGTGATTTCTGGATTTTAAACTAGAATTCAGTTTCAGTTTGAACATGAAACTGCAGTGGTCATGTGAGCCTCCTCCGTGCAGTCTGAGCTCTGGTTTATACTGTGCCCAGGGGAGGAGACAGGAGGGGGGCAAAGGGGTCTGTTGTCCCGGGCCCCAGGGTTTCAGTGGCCCTGAATTGACTGACTCTCTTTCTCTCATTTATATTAGAGGGGGCCCATATGAGACTTCTTGACCCGGGCCCCCACATTTCTGTTGACGGGTCTGACTGTACCTGTATTAATCTGGTTTGCAGCTCAAAGATCTCCGTCTCCAGTTCTTGGATCTGGTCTTCAGTCCGGCTCTTCACAGCCTCCTGTTTCTCACTGACCTCCTGGTACAGCTCCTCCAGCGCTCGGTCCAGGGCGTCCCTCAGAGCGGAGAAGACCCTCAGCCCCTCCGAGAGCTCAGCATCTGCGCTTGGCAACTGCAAAGGAAAAGAGGTTTAGTTAAATGAGTTTGTAAAATCAGTTCGAACTAATAATTGTTTTATTAGGTTTCACATCTGCCAAAAAAAATCTAATAAACTTGTAGATGATAAAAACTTTATCAATCAAACCTGTTGCTATTTGTAACGCGGTGGCGAGCAGGTTAGGCTATGTCCATTTATACATACAGTCTATGCATTAAACTAATCTATGTTGCATGTATTCATGACTGAAGCAGGGTCGCTTTTCCACAGATCTGACTTGTCACTCCTCAAGGAGTCACCTGTTTAATGCCAAACTTTGGAACATCTCTATAGCGACAAGCAGGTAGCGGACGCTCACCTTTAAAGAAGCATATAACCGAATGCTTTCAGAAGTGGAAACATGGCCGGCCCAGTGTATAAGCAGACTAAGCAGCTGCTTAGGGCCCCGAGGCCACCAGAGGGCCCCCAAGAGCCCATACATATATATTAAAAAGAATGATTGGAATGTTTTTTTTAGGAAACTAAACAGCGCTCAGTGTTTATACTAGTCTAAATGTCCCTCTAAAATGATTAGATGTGTTTTATTTCCAGTAGCTAAATATGTGCTGCCTACATTTGTTTTTGAGTCAGGCATTGGTGTGGACAGCTACGTGTTTACGCCGGTGAAATAGACCCCCCTTCCTCACATGTTTTTATACTGTTACACTTGGGGCGATTGCTGTTGTGAGCCTCTACAACTGGTTGAGATGATGTCTTCATTTAGTCAAATATGAATAGTTGTGAGCCCTACAACTGGTTGAGATGATGTCTTCATTTAGTCAAATATGAATATGTGGCACTGAAGTGGTGAGGGCCCCAATGGCAAATTCTGCTTAGGGCCCCCTAAAGGCTAGGGCCGGCCCTGATTGGAAATAAAAGAAAACATCGTCATAGCAACAGACAGGCCACTAGAAAAGTTGCATAAGGCTCCTATAGCCTCCTAAGACCCGAGCTCTTGCGTGACATGGCTTTATCAATTTCACTTTGTTATTTGGGCTGATTGGGACGTGATGAGTGTAAAAATAAATTATCTTTTTACATTATGAGAGAAATGATGTCCACATATGAGGATATTTTTTCAACTTATTAATGATTTTGATAGAACAAAATAAAATTGCATTTGAATAATGATTTGCAAAAACTATTAAGTGCCTGATCACAGCAACATTTTTCCTGAGTGTAAAAACAAAATGAGAAATAAAAATTGTGCCTCTTGGAACAATGAGCCTCACTTGAAGAGCTGCCAACAGGTGCAGAAAGACATGAGCCTTTAACAAAGTCCATCTTAAATCTAAACTTTAATGCATTACACTCTTCTGACACCTTTAAGTGGCAGTTTAATGACCTCATATGTGGACACCAGGACCTTGTAGAGAAAAAAAAAATTGAACTGTGGCCTAAACAACCCAAAATATTTTGTCCACATATGAGGACGCCAGGTCCTAGGAGGTTAATACTATTTCTGTAACACTTACTGACCTCCACAGAGAGGCGCAGCTCCTGTATCTTGCTCTGTCTCGTTTGGATCATTCTCTCTATTTCACTCTGGGTCCTCGTGAGCTGCAGCCTCTTCTGTTCAGACACCTCCCTCAGTGGCGCCACCTTGTGACGTTTGTGGCGATGCACACACAGCGCACAGATGCACGTGTCGTCGATCTCGCAGTACGAGTCCAGGACTTTACCGTGTTCGGGGCAAAGTTTTTGATTTGATTTGGGATCCTCGCAAACGTCGCACGATATTTCTCCTGGTTTCGCCTCTTGTTGCGTCTTATTTCTGCGGTTAACCGATTGCTTGAATTGCCTGGACATTTCCGAGATGAAAATGTTGACTTTGAGCTCTGGTTTGGTTGTGAACGCTCGTTTACAGTAGGGACACTTGAGAACAGCCGGGCCCGTGGTCCAGTACCGCTCGATGCAGGCTTTGCAGAAGCTGTGGCCGCACGGGAGCGACGTGGGGTCGGTGAACACCTCCAGACAGATGGAGCAGCAGAACTGGTCCTCAGACAGCTGGCACACGGCAGTGGCCATAGCTGCGCACTGAAGAAGAGATTCATTTAAAGACCGTTCAGTTTAAAGGTCCCATATTACACACAACTGACTCTTGTGAGCTTTAAGTCATGTTCTAATGCTGTTTCCTCCTCAAAAACATACCTGGAGTTGTATTTGTCTCATTCACACGTTTTGAGTAACCCTTTATTAGTCTGTCTACATCTTCAAAGCTCAAAATTCTCTGTTCCACCTTGTGATGTCATGAAGTGGTAGTTTTTAAGTTAACAGCTACCTTATATCTTTAGTAGAGAGACTGGTAATTCCAGGGCTGAAATTATCCAAGTGATTCTAGTGAAGGTGTGTGGAGTTTAAAAACACAGTGGAGCACTTCCTGTATTACCACATGACATCACAAGGTGGAACAGAGTGTTTTCTATTTTAGAGAACTCAGCCTAAATCTGCAGGGTTTGTGTGTTAAACATGTGTGAATGAAACAAAACACAACTCCAGGTCTGTTTGTGATAAGTAAACGACATTATAACATAGATCAGACAATAGAATAATATAAATCGTTTAAAGGTGCACTATGGAACTTTTCTGGGGGAGTCCATCACAGCTTGTCTCTATGGAGATGTTATCACTTTGCCTGGAATGTTCCACAGACAGTAGACTGTAACATAATATCTTGTTTAACATAGTTTTATCTGGCAGAGATTTTTGTTGTTCAAAAATAGGCTGCCTTGTAAAACATGTATTCTTACCGTGAGAGGAGTCACCTCTCCACAGATCTGACCTGTAACGTGGCCTGGTGGCGCTCCATGAAGTTGTTAATGCAATACTGCAGAATATTTCACACAGCCTTATATATCCATGGAGACAAGCAGGTGGATCTTCCACCAGAAAAGGCCTAGACCTACATGAAGAGTCCTTTTTAAAGTCCACATCCACAAGATGTTTTTACTCACCTGCTTTCAGTTATTCAGGGTCTTATTTCAAGACGACTGATTAAAGCAGCTCTGCTTGTTACAAGTCTCTCCATGGCCCAGCACCAAAGAACATCTCCCACATGTGAGAGCCACATGAACCATCTCACACTCTGAGGACTTCAGGGACCCACCTCCTGATGGTGCCCAGAGTCAGGACTAAAGCAGGACTAAAGCAGGACTAAAGCAGGACTAAAGCAGGACTAAAGCAGGACTAAAGCAGGACTAAAGCAGGACTAAAGCAGGACTAAAGCAGGACTAAAGCAGGACTAAACGAAGGATTAAACGAAGGACTAAACGAAGGACTAAAGCAGGTCTAAAGCAGGACTAAACCGGGACTAAACATGTTGAATCAGTGTTTCAGTTTTGTGCAGCTAAAACCTGGAACATTCTTCCTGAAGATGTGAGACAGGCCTCGACTTTGACAATGTTTAAATCCAGGCTCCAAACGGTTCTGTTTAGCTGCATGAGACTGAAAGGGTTTTATTCTGCCTCTTTTAATGTTCATTTTACAATGATTATTTATGTTTTGATTTGTTTGTATTGTGATTTCAATGTCTTTCACTTTGAATCACTTTGTGTATGAATTGTGCTATACAAATAAACTTGCCAATTCTGAAAGTAAACGGTCACACCCTCTTGGTGAGAAGCCAAAAATCGCACTGAACTGAACATACTGAGCCCATGAGATGAGCCTGACGTGTACTGCTCAAGTATTCTACATGTAAAAAGTAGTGATCCAGCTAAACAGAGAATTAACTTCAAAATACTAATTACCACCTTCAAAGCAATACACAACCTGGCCCCTTCATACATATGTGACCTCCTCCACACCGCTGCTCCTGCCCGCACTCTCCGCTCCTCCTCCTCTCTCCAGCTCACTGTACCCTCTGCCCGACTCGTGACC
>KN470193.1:36925-54942 GCA_000787095.1 Periophthalmodon schlosseri
TCTTTTTTTTTTTTTTTTTTTTTTTATCAATATCACTGCATTTAACACTTTAACAAATGAACAGCACTTGTGTAAAATTTACTTTTTACTCTTTAAGTACATTTTTAAACAGGTACTTAAATACTTTTACTTAAGTAGATTGTTTCATGTGATACTTTTACTTGAGTAACTTTATACAGGTCAGAATTCAGTGTGACACCTCGGTTTGGTTTAATCTTGATTAACAGGCTAAAGTACATGGCCTATTCACATGATAAAAACATGTCAAAGTTTAATTTTGTTTATTTCATGAGCTGTTCTTTGGAAATAACATAAATATACAGGCTATTTTATTAATATTAATACTGAAAAACATACAAAATAGTAGTAATTAGCCAACTATTTAAGAAAACTTTTTGCTTTTACTTCAGTTTTATTTGTTTATTTGTTTATTTTGGCTACTCACACGTTAACTGTTTGAGCAGCGGTTCACTACTTCATGAACTACAACTCAAAGTGACTTTATATTCCTCCGGGAAAGAGCAGACTTTAAACTTGTTTTGGAAATACAGTGAATTATCTAAGTGAATTATCTGAGGATGAGTTAATCTTCAGCCTCACTGGCATCAGGACAGAAGATGTTCTGTGGTGTCTTACGTCTGTGAGGCGCTTATCACTTCGTCCTTTGAGTTTATTACAATTCACTTTGGTCTTTCTCTATTCGCACTAAACAAAAATACTAACGATGAATTTTATTTTGAAATTACATGAAAACGGAGTGTAATTTAATGTAGTAGTGCAATTTGATGTGCTCTTCTTTTTGTTCCTCACTGTGCTCCAAACATTCACAGATCGGCAGTGGTGGAAGAATTTTGTTACTCAAGTAAAAGTATCACATGAAAAAATCTACTTAAGTAAAAGTATTTAAGTATCTGTTTTAAAATGAACTTAAAGAGTAAAAAGTAAAAGTATTTCACACATTATGATTAAGTGTTTTTCATTTTTTAAAGTGTAAAATGCAGTGATATTGATTAAAAACTGAAACATATTTTATTCAACAGTAACAATATGAATCAATTTCTTAACTTTTCTGATGAATTTTGTGTGTTTATTTTTGTTTTGCTCAAAGCCAAAGCTTGAACTTGAAAACTTTAGTCAGGATGTTACCGCGAACATGGTAAAAATAACCCCTCAAATCATATGAAAAGTACTTTTTACTTTTCAGTCCAGTTCAGAAATGTAGTGGAGTAGAAAGTACAGATACTGCTCTCAAATGTAGTGAAGTAAAAGTAAAAAGTATCCACTGTAAATGTACTTAAGTAAAGTACAGACACCTAAATATTCTACTTAAGTCAAATGTAGGAAGTAAAAGTAAAAAGTATCCACTGTAAATGTACTTAAGTAAAGTACAGACACCTAAATATTCTACTTAAGCACAGTACTTTACTACTTGTACTTCGTTACCTTCCACCACTGCATGTCGGTTATCAGCGCGTGGGGCTTAAAGGTACAATACGTAACTTTCTGGAGGTGGCGTCTCACCTGCATGATTCCATTAAAATAGAAAGTTAAAACCATACTTCGGTTTTTCCCCACGTTTTATGAGATACCGTGAGATATTATAGCCAAAGGAACGACATTTCCATGGAAACAAGACCAAATAAAAGTCAGGTTTGTGGAGATGCGAGCCCGCTCAGAGAAAGGACCATGTTTTTTTCTGCGTTAAAAGGGCATTAAACCAAATTGAAGACTTTTTTTGGTTAAAAAGTTAAAGTTACATACTGTGGCTTTAAAATAATAGAACTTGGAACACTGGCAATCACCTAAATTTATAGTTTTGCATCTACTCTGGCATAAATATGAAAGAAATGGTCAAAATACTGAACCGTAGCGCTGTAGTGTTGCAGCCAATGACAGGTCCTGCCTCCTGCGTCATGCGTCTGCGTCCTGGAGCCATTGCGCACGCTCCAAGGATGTGTGTACCACAGACTGCAGCCTTACCCCGGCGGACACGGCACTTTTAGGAGCTATCAGTGACTCTTCATGAGTAAGTGCTTATATTTTCACAAAGACAAATGAATTTAACCTCTTATTTGTTACGATAGGTTGATTTTCCCGTTTTAAATTTCCTGATCCGATGCCAAGATTTTTAGGTGCGGTTCGCGTTAAGTAACTCCGTAATTTCTTGAATAACTTACCTTTGCTGATATTTTATTTTTATTCTAGTTTGCCTTGTAGCTTTTTACTTTTCAATACCTCAGTTTAAAACGATCGTACTTGTTTTTTTTATTGCATAAACCTCGCATCAGCAGATTGGGTCAGATTCCACTTTCAATTTACGACCCTTTCTGCTCAACGTGACTATTTTAAAACAAACTGAGTTATTTCGTGTTTATTTTATGATGTGTAGACAAGGTTGCAGCCAGTAGCTAATTTCTGATAACCTTTACTAATCTTAATCACATCCAAGGCGATACAAGAGTGACACGTTGAGATAGGAAACATTTTACGACACTGGCCAAATAATTAGGAACAGCCTGAAACTATCGCGTAAAAACGTGCAAAAATGACGCCTAAAAGCTTTGAAACTGCAGCGTCCGCGATGATTTCTGGGTAATATGACGTTGGTACTTCCTAAATAAGCAAAAGTCTTGTTCTGAGACTATTTGTTGGAAGAGTAAACAGCCCCCGCTGCACGTGGCCCCTCTCTCCCCCGGCCACACTCCCCCAGAGCTGGTTGGCCGGACCGGAGCGGCCCGGAGCCTGTGGTTGGGCGGAGGAGGTGTCCACAAAGAAAAAAAAACAAATTATGATAAACAGGGTCAGAGAAGGTTATTGTCTGCCGCTGTCTGTTCCACAGTTTGGCATCAAGCAAAGGCAAGTTACAGGCTAGATCTGCGCAGAGGCGAGCTGCGCACAGTAAAATACATGTTTTAAGGCAGAGGTCTGCAGCCTTTTAGGAGCCACACTGGCCTATTTCAAACCAAGTGAAAGTCAGAAAGAGACACGTTGTTTTTTTGGTTTTTTTTACAAGTAACGAGACAAAATGTTTAAAGAATGACTTTAAAAGAAGTAAGTCAACTGTTTGCAGCTGTTAATACATTATAAATAGTATGTAACATTTTGTATTTATGAACTCTGTGAACTTATTTGGTGTTTTTAGGGAGTCTGGGGGTTTTGAGTAAATTATATGTAATTTCCTGCATTCTGGTGCATTTTATGTGTCATATTTACTCTGCAAAATAAATACAAAATAATTTGAATAGAATGAATACTCTTTGGTAAGCTACAAACACTGTCAAATACAAACTTAATACATAAAATATACCCAAAAAAATGTCAAGCAAAGTGCAAAGAGCCGCACTGGAGGTTTTAAAACCATAAAAACATGTAATTGGAAAAGTGCAAAGTAGAATGTTGCACAGTGTGGCATTATGGGTCTAAATGAAGCAATGAGATCTCCACAGGAACTAAGTGCAAAGTAGAATGTTGCAGTGTGGCATTATGGGTCTAAATGAAGCAATGAGATCTCCACAGGAACAAGAAAAGTTACATAGAGCAAAGGACGTTAATCAATATTTAAAGTAGTACTCAAATAATATACTCGCAAAGAAAATGTAAAAGTAGCGACTCTCCCACTTCCCAAGCGCAGTGTTTTTTTAAGGAGATAGGGGGGTAGTTTATAGTGATAACAGCAACCAGTCTATCTGTTACAAAACACACCCCTGATTATGCAATGTTTATACTGTCAAAAGTTAAAAACCCATTCATATAGACAAGGAGACGTGATGAATGGGGAGGAAGGTGTTGCCAAATGACACAAAGGCAGTGTATTTGCTGATGTTGGTGGCAGTGAGGGACCGTTTCTACTGACTGAGCTGTATTCTCTATTAAACGCTGCTTATATTCTTATTGTTTTGTCTGATTTTGTTAAGATTAAACATCAAAACGTCAGTGAAATGATGCTACTGCGCCGCTGTCCCCGTCTGACCCGGCTCTGCTCCGTCAACTCTCACAGGTAAATCTAAAAAAATTAATTACAAAAATAAAATAAAAAAATGTATAACAATTTACTAACACTCGACGAGCAAAGAAGTTGTTCTAGCGATTTTTCTTTCTGTTCTGGATCACGGAGATATAATCCACACGCAGACTTCAGACTGTACTTTGAAACCTTTAGACTCGCTCTTTCACTTTGCCCTTTCGTTTCGTAACAGGCGATGAATTTAAACCCGTCCCTGTTCACTCAGTGGAAAAGTAGGTTGGCCGTCGCTATCTGCCAAAAGAGAACAACACTGTGTAAAATGTATCTATAAGGAAGTACTTCATCCACTGCCGGAATATCTCACTTGTTTGTTGAACTTTGATACGGGAAATTTTAACATAAGATCTCACGATTGTCTACGTCTAAAAACTGAGCGCACTAGAACTGAAATTGGAAAAAAAAAAAAAGCTTTCGGTTATTTTGCTTCTCATACATTTCAAGAACATGTAAAACTGGATGGACTGGTGCCACTGATGCACTTTAATAATTAGGTGATAAACATTTATAATCACACCTGCTCCTGTTTTTAATGTTTTAAATGGACCTATGGAGTTATTTGTTTTTTTTGTTTGTATTTTTCTGTATTTGAACAGGGCGCTCATGAAAAGTAGAGTCTGAGTGCTCTCATTGGGCTTTCCCCGTATAAATAAATAAATAACGATAAATAAAATAAGAAATAACATTACGACCTCCTGTCTAGCGCCGGGGAATTAATAGAACTGATAATACTAATCGCGTTTCCAGTCGCTTTACAATTACACGCTTTGTTTCTTCATTAATTCAGTATTTGGTGATGGTAAAATGTAATATTATATCTGCAGCTGCTCTGGGGGAGAATGACGGACGGAATTAAAATCACTGCAAAATGGTGCAATAAGAAAAAGCGTCTGTTCTGAATGATCTGGGGTCAATTCTGCCTTTTAAAAACCTGAACTAAGACACTCGCCAAATGTACTGGGCCTTTTAAAACACGATTCACAAACATTAAATCATTAAAACACATCTAGTCTATTCTTTCTTTACAGGTTAATGTTTGACAATACATAAATAATTGGGTCTGTGCGCAGTAGCACACTAGCTAGCTCGCTGTGTCTGAAAGCTAACTGCTAACTTTTATTAAAAGCGTAAACTGCAAAATAAACAACCTATTAAAATTCTAATTACCGTATTTTCCGGAGTATAAGTCGCACCGGAGTATAAGTCGCACCAGCCAAAAAATGCATAATAATGAAGAAAAAAAAACATATATTTCACATATAAATTGCATTCGAGTATAAGTCGCACTTTCGGACAAACTATGAAAAAAGTGCAACTTATAGTCCGGAAAATACGGTGATTAAAATAAAGACTACCTGATTATTTTTATATGTAGAATATTTAAGTTTGTTTTGTTTTAATATTTATTATGCCTCAAAATTAGCATTAGCGTTAGCATTGGGACGCAAACATGTCTCTTTCTAAACACCGAAGTGTCTCTGGTGAAGTGTTCATTTTATTTGTGTAGTTTTAACATGTTGTCAGTGACATCCAGCCGCAGCTCCCTGTCGGCTGCCTGACCCTAACCCTCTAACCTCTGACCCCTGAATGACCCGCAGCTTCCTGTCCACTGCCTGATCTTTAAGTGTTCTTTTTAGCGTGACTCTGCAAAAACTTCTTAGAAATACAATTGAACAGGAAGTAGTGACGTTAACAGTGAGGTTGTTGTGTAACTGTGATTTCAATATGACCCAATTAGTCATGATTTTGTTCCTTCTTTTTCATAAAACATCTGCCTGTTTTCTGTACAGCTTCTGATCCGTTTTACTGACTTTGTCAAACTTAATTACCGCATTTTCCGGACTATAAGTCACACTTTTTTTCATAGTCTGGCCGGGGGTGCGACTTATACTCAGATGCGATTTATATGTGAAATATATGTTTTTTCTTCATTATTATGCATTTTTTTTGGCTGGTGCGACTTATACTCCAGTGCGACTTATACTCCAGTGCGACTTATACTAATCAGTTCCAATAGAGCGTTTAACAAATTGCTACATAATCCATATTTGAGTGATATTGTTCTAAATGTTATTTCCTCAGACACCCGGTGACGCCCGCCTTAGCCCCCTGTACGGCGAGCTTCAGCGGTGACGGCGACGGAGGGTCAGAGTTCAGACGGAGCAGACGCTGGACTCACGCTGTGGCTGGACTCTTAGCCGGGACCGGGGCTGTTCTGGCCTACGCCCTCAACCAACACAAGGTCTGGAGCGAACAAGGGCCTTTGTTTTAGCGTGTCTGTATATTTATTAAGACTGGGATAGGCTTAAATACTTATTATTTGTATTACTTATAGTATACGCAGGGATTTTGAAGCAATTGGGTAAAGTTAATTTGAGATTAAACAGGAATAATAATCACTTTAGTATTTTTTTCAAGGTATTTTTAAGCGAAGACCTGTAATTAACTAAATACAAGATATACAACCATAGTTTGGAACAATCTACTAAGAGACTAAGCGTATCCATGGAGACAAGACTTCAGTAGAAAAGTTACATAATACCAGTGGTGGAAGAAGTGCTCAGTTTTGTTGTAGTACAGATACTGGAGCAAAAAACTCAAGTAAAAGTAAAAGTATCACATCTACTTAAGTAAAAGTATTAAAGCACTCGTTTAAAAATGTACTTAACTAACTTACTTTTGTTTGCTAAAATTATGAACATATTAAAAATAAATCCTCAGCCTTTTCAGCAGGTCTCAAATTGTCATAAAAAAATACTTCAGCCCAGTTAAAAAATAAGTGAAATAGAAAGTACAGATACCTAAGTAAAAGTAAAAAGTATCCACTTTAAAATTACTTAAGTAAAAAATTGAGGTAGCAGCACTGTACTAATTTGGCTTTGTTACGTCCCACCTCTGCACAATACACATTTAAATTATAATGTATCCGTGGGTTTCATATTTTGTTTTGATTTGTTAGTTACTATGGCGATTTTCATCACTCTGTAACTCTTGGATACAGATTAGAACTGTTCATTCATACCATTTTTAACACTTTTAACGCTGCTATGAGTGGAATAAACATTTGAGGTCGTTCATGTCAGGCTGTTTTTAAGTGTAATATTCTTTTCTTTTTAATAGTCAAATCCGTTTGCTCTTTTGTCCAGGCTGAGAAAGCTGACGCCATCGCTGGACAGACGGTCAATAAGCTCCCCTCCTCCTCCTCCTCCTCTTCCTCCTCCTCCTCTTCTTCCTCTTCTTCTTCTTCTTCATTGCCGATTTTCAGTCAGGATGAGGTTTCCCGACACCGCACGCTGCAGGACGGGGTGTGGGTCACATTTAAAGGCGGAGTCTACGACATCACTGAGTTTGTGGCCATGCATCCCGGAGGAGACAAAATCATGTTGGCAGCAGGGGGAGCTGTTGAGCCATTCTGGGCCCTGTACGCCGTTCACAACCAAGATCATGTGCTGGAGATTCTGTCCGAGTACAAAGTAAGTGTTTTATCTCAGTATCTGTTTTGATTATGTTTGTGCTGACGGATTAAACCGAATCAAATCGGAATCTGCAATTTATATTTTTATAATCCACGTTTGGTTCACGGAGCACTTTCTGTTTGTTCAAGTTAATCATTTTTTAAAGCCCTTCAAGGCGACCGCTGCTGAACTGAACTGAAATTATAAAGGTGCATTATGTAACTTTTTGGTGTCTGCTTGTCTCCATGGAGATGCTGTTCCTTTCCCTAGAATGTTCCACAGTATGTCATTAACGCTAACCCTTATCCATCTCAATGAAGGCGAGAAGGTCCAATTCCAGGTCAGATCTGTGGAGAGGAGCTCGCAGCAAGAATACATGTTTTTCCAAGTTATTTTTGAGCAATAAAAATACCTGTAATTGAAGAAATGCAAGTTTGGTACCACACTCAGATCGAACGTTCCGGGCAAAGCAATAACATCTCCATGGAGACGAGCAGGTGGTGGACCCCGCACTAGAAAAAAAGTTACGTAGTGCACCTTTAAAGTAGTGGACCCCGCACTAGAAAAAAGTTACGTAGTGCACCTTTAAAGAGGGAGTGTGATGCAAAATTGACTTTTTGGAGCTTTTTACCATGTTACAATGCTGTTCCCTCATCAAAAACATGCTTCAAGAGGTTTTAAATGTCATCCATGCATGTTTGAGTAATCTAGCGATCTCTCCCGCCCTATTCACACCCTCCTTATGGTTGGCTGTACGATTCTGTCCCACGCTCAGCCCACAAGCCGACGAAAGGGCTGAAATATTAACTGCTAAACTAACACAAGAATCCCATGCATTTAAGAACATGTTTGTAGAGGTCTGAAGTAAAGTGTTAGCAGATGAAAGCACCAATAAGATAACGTATTTCCTCCTGTGTTATGTAATGTGAATAATAGTGTTGTACAGTTTTACACCTTCGCACTTTCCCATAAGTTTTGCCCACAATAAAAGTTAATGTTAGTACAAAGTCATTGAACCAGCTTTATACTGTACAAACATTACCAGAGTTTGACATTTTAAATACGGCCGTGGTCAAAGGGTGCGTCCCATTTCTGTTCACTCTGCTCCTTGAGTCCTCATTTCCTCATTTGCGAGTCCCACCCCCCAAAGGAGAGAGGCAGGTCGATTGGCTCTTTCTCTCCTCTGTGGATGTGATCGACAGCTGAGGAATCGAGGAGTGAACAGAAATGGGATGTGCCCGGTGTGTTTAACCCAAACGTGACCTGTCTGTGAGGGAGGACAGCAGCGTCATATGGAAGGGTTTATGTTCAAGCAAGAGCCAGGTTCAGCTTAGGGGAAAAACGTCATAATATGTTTGCACTGGCAGCAGGTGAGAACTAGGACAAGTATTAAAGTACTAAAGAGCAAAGTACTAAAAGTATTTAAGAATAAAAAAGTTTAAAATTCGTGCGTGTAGGATTTTTATTAAACAATTTATAAACACGATCAATCTTTGTCCTAAATTATGAGAGGAAAGTTACAATTAGTGGTTCTTTTTGTCAGACAGGAGCGTTTGTTTACGTGCTACTTCCTGTTACAGACAGTAGGGGGAGTAAGCGTCCCTGTGTCTAAATATTTTGCATGACACCCATAAGGCACCTCTCTTTTTTTTGACATCAAATTAAGTTATAGTTGAAGTAAATCTCTTCTCACGGATCATTTTCTAACAGTATTTGATTCTGAAAAACACATTTTCCACACGGTCAGTGACTGATTTCAGCGTTTGCATATTTGATTAAATCTTTCGCCATCATTTTTTAAAACTGATCATTTCAATCAATCAGTTTTATTTGTAGAGCACGTTTCATGCACACAGACAACTCAAAGTGCTTCACACAGAATTAAAATCACAACAATTTGCAAAATATAAAAGTTCACATGGTTTGCAAAAATATGAATTTACATAATTTACACGTAACTAACACCAAAGATCAGTCATGGAGAGCTTTGCCATTAATTAAAACTTTCAGGTTCAGATCATACTTTGCTTTTCCATTAATTATTCATGGGCCATATTAAAAAAAATGTGTCTTTAATTTAAATTAAAAAAATATTAGACCTTATGGAATTCTTTACCGGAAAATCTGCGCCTTGAAACATTTGGGATGCACAGAAACCAAATGAGACTTGACCGTGTTTGGTCTGAACTCGAGGAACCACCAGGAGACCCGTCCCAGCTGATCTGAGGGGCCTACGGGGCTCATAGGGACTTTTTGATTTTCTATGCCTAGAAAATAAAAAAATAAAAAACACAGAGATGGACTTTAAAGGGCCCATGTTACACTATTCTCTGATCTATGTTATAGTGTTGTTTTATAATGTTGTTTCCTCGTCACAAACAGACCTGGAGTTGTGTTTTGTTTCATTCACTCATGTTTAACGCACAAACTCTGCATATTTAGGCTGAGTTCTTCTCTCAAACAGAGAAACACTCTGTTCCACATTGTGATGTCATGTGGTAACAGGAAGTGCTCCACTGTGTATTTAAATTCAATACACCTTCACTAGAATCATTTGGATATATTCAGCCCTGGAATTGCCAATCTCTACTGAAGAAAAGGTAAAACGTAGCTGTTAACTTAAAAACTACTTCTTCATGACATCACTGGGTGGAACAGAGCATTTTGAGCTTTGAAGATGTAGACAGACTGATAATAAAGCAAAAATTCAAATCTGTCAACTGAACAACTTTTTGCCCAGTTGACAGATTAGATTTTTTTTACTATGTAATATACGACCTTTAAGGTGTTTTCTGTCAGAATATGTTTGCAACCCTTTCACACCTGGGAGACAAAACGTGTGAATTTGTGTGCACGTAATAATAATAATAATTGTAATTTGATCTCGCTACAAGATCTCGCCCCATCCGTAATCAGTAGACAAATTCCATCATGAAACGGCTAAATCTTGTCATATTCTTCTGCCCAGGTGGGGGAGCTGAGAGCCGAGGACCAGAAGAAACAGCAGAGTCTGAACCCGTCTGACCCCTTCTCCTCTGACCCCGAGCGCCACCCGGTCCTCCGCATCAACAACCTCAAACCCTTCAACGCCGAACCTCCACCCGAAATCCTCACCGAGAGCTACGTCACCCCCAATGTGTTTTTCTTCAAACGTAACCACCTCCCCGTGCCCCGCGTTGATCCTCAGTCCTACAGACTCAAAGTCGAAATCCAGGGGCCGAACCGCGAAAGAGGAGGTGCGTTGTCGCTATCTTTGGACGATTTGAAGAACAAATTTCCCAAGCACACAGTGACCGCTACTATTCAATGCGCTGGGAATAGACGATCGGATATGCACAAGGCTAAGCAAGTTAAGGGGTTGAACTGGGGGATTGGCGCGATCGGGAATGGGACTTGGAGCGGAGCGAAACTTCGGGATGTCCTGCTAGCTGCTGGCTACTCTCCCGATGACGCGAATTGGGCAAGACACGTTCAGTTTGAAGGACTGGACCAAGACGTAGCAGGAACAACTTACGGAGCGTCTATTCCACTTAGAAAAGCTATTAGCGAAGACGGCGATTGCTTGCTAGCTTACGAAATGAACGGCGAGGAATTACCGCTGGACCACGGTTTTCCGATTCGAGTTATCGTTCCAGGAACCGTAGGCGCTCGCAATGTAAAATGGCTCGGCAAGATTGTAGTTAGCGACGTGGAAAGTAGTAGTCACTGGCAACAAAATGATTATAAGGGATTTTCGCCGAGCACGGATTGGGATACAGTCGACTACAAAACCGCGCCTGCTATTCAAGAATTACCAATTCAGTCTGCGATAACAGTACCAGCAGACGGCGCAATAGTGGACCGAAGCGACGAGGAAGTTACGTTAAAAGGCTACGCGTGGAGCGGAGGAGGCAGGGAAGTGGTGAGAGTTGACGTTTCCATAGACGGTGGAAAAACATGGAAAATCGCGCGGTTGAAGAGCTCGGATAAGGAGCAAACTGCTGGAGCTACGGCACCCCCTCCTGGTCAGGCGTGGGCGTGGAAGCTTTGGGAGTTGACGGTGCCGTTGCCGGCGGATACGGAGGAGATGGAGGTCGTGTGCAAAGCGGTGGACAGTAGTTATAACATGCAGCCGGATTCGATTTTACCAATCTGGAATCTAAGGGGAGTTTTAAGCAACGCCTGGCACCGAGTGAAAGTCAAAATACAAGAACAGGGCGACCAGTAGATTAAGCTTACATAAGAATACTTGGAAAATATATTTATACTTTGAAATTTTAGTTTATTTAGAATGCTGAATACCTTAAGATGTATTTTGTAACACATTCCATTGCATGGTTCAATCAGAGTGCAGTATTCTGAATACTTAGAATACTTTTACACAGAGTAGCTTAAAAAATATAAAATCTGTCAACTGGACAAAACGTTGTAGGAGTGAATGTTTCGCTGCTCATCCAAGCCGCTTCTTCCGTTCTGGTCAGATCACTGCCTGGACACTGCCTTAATCTGTCTGAAGGGAGGAGCTAACTACACTGAGACTCAAAACACCCATTTTTTACAGTTTCTGTTTGTAGGCTCGGTCTGTTGTGCTTCTGTACTTGTGCACTGTGCCTGAGTTCTTACTGAGCATAGTCATTCAAGCCCCTAATGAGTGATTTCACACCTGTTATCATCCTGGCCCAATTGTTTTTGTTGTTTTGCTTTGAGGATGGAGTTATAAATAGGAGATAGATGATGTCTAAGGCCCCATTCCTGTTCAAGGAAGGATTGTCTTTTCTGACAAAAATTGCTTCTTTAACTTCCCTCTCAAACCATTTCTTGTCTTTGAAAATAGTGAGGTACAGATTCATTCATGTTGTATCATGTCTGTTCATTAACATGCATTATCCCAACCAAATAAATAAGTAAATAAAATAAAAAATAGATCTTAGCCAAAGGACAAAGGAGTGGTAAGTGTCTTTGAGATGGTTTTGAGATTGTCCAGTTCACAGATTTTATATTTTTCTCTTGCTATGGATCAGACCTGGACTTACGGATTACACAGGTTTTAATAATAATGCTTTTTCGATAATGTGACGCAGTTTGACGCCTCAATCGTGTGATCAGGTACTGGAATGTGTTTCTTTGATTTTAGGAAAGTAGTAGTATTTGAAGCAGTAGAAGTAGTAGAAAGAGTAACTTTACAGGCCCACTCTGAACGCGTATTTTCGGTGTGATGATGATGAATTCGGATACTTCCCAACACTGATCATGACATTGTTAACTGCCCATCGTTTAACACTGAGCTGGACGACAGGCCAGAATTTTATGCTGGAATTTGCCTTTTAAGTGACAGATGCTTTGACCTGGTTTATAGTTAATATCTGTGTAATTACTGTTATCCACATGAAACAACAGCTGACCAAAAGTTCGATCTCAATGTCTTTCTCAGTGTAGTTTGTGCCATTATTCAACTGCAACAATTAATGAGAATAATTGTGACAAGTCGACTATTAAAACAGTTGAAATTTGTATTTTGCTCATCGCCATTAATCGTTATCTGGACTACACAGACTCTAAAACACCTGCCAAAAGACATTTTATAGGAAAGATTGCAGCATTATCAAATCAGAATGTCAACGAGGATTAAACAGTTGATAATTTTCATCAATAATACATGTTATTCGTAAATATTCTCTATGTAGAAGACTTCAGTCGCCATATTTCAATCTTTTTTTTTTTTATAAAAATGTGTTGATGACAAATCGAACAATCACTTCTATTGTGCAAGTGAAAACCAATGTCTCAATCTTTTATGAATTGTTTGAGTCATTCCTCTTATTATTTCTGTTTTAATACATCCCTAGTAACATTTGAAAACCAGATATTTTTAATACATAGGTCTACTCTGTAACCGGGGAAAACAAATTTATGTTTAAGGGGTAATACTAAGCAAAACGTTTTTTAGCTGTAGCTTTAGAACGTTCCCTCATCAAAAACTACCTGGAGATGTGTTTTGTTTCATTCACACATGCTGGAGTAGCCCTTTATTTATTATTGGGGGTTTTACAGAGCCGCTGCCCTCTACTGGCCTCTGCGCTTCACACGTTTGAATGTATGTAGTAATTATCATGTATTTTGTATTGTTGCGTTTGACTTATTGTGCGCTGAAGGAGAACAATATAATACTAAAAATCATAGAAGGACTTTTTAATAGTAGCTGTTTAAAGCTACCATCCGTAAGTTAATATGATTTTTTTTTTTTTCACCAGTAGAGGGCAGACGTGAAACTTGTTCCTCCCTCACCTGGCCCCTCCCTCGTCCCTTCACCTGGCCCCTCCCCTCACCTGGCCTCTTTTTGGACTCACCTGTGCCCTCTGGTCTTCTTCTGTCAGGGCAAAACTGGCACACTGTCAGACAGCAGTAACATAGACAGCATCTAGTGGTGATATGCGAGAATGCAACATGGCCGGGTCCGCCAGTCTGATTACGGATGGTAGCTTTAAGAAAAAATACCATATCTGTGTATTTGGCCGTTATTCGTGCAAAGATAATTTAAGCATTTTCAAAGTTTAACCTTAACCGTACAAGCAAGTTCAAATCTCCAGTGAATATTTAAATTTACTAAAACAAAAATATGTATAAATGTTTAAAGTTTTTATAAAATAACATTGGGAGATTTTATTGCATAAACTAAACGCCATTTGGAGCTTGTCCGTTCAGGAAGCTAAACAGATCGACTGCTATAGTCGCACAAACTTATCCTCAGTATATTATGTGCACATGTGTCTTATATATTTTTAAATGATTAAGATGTGTCATATTTTTTATAAATTAGAACAGTGGTTTTCAAATTGGGAGTTGCTTTGCTAAATGATTTCCATAGACAGATTTAAATTAAAATGTGTGTGTGTGAATTGGTTACTGAAAAAAAACTAGTACCGTATTTTCCGGACTATAAGTCGCACGTTTTTTTCATAGTTTGGCCGGGAGTGCAGCTTATACTCAGATGGGATTTATATGTGAAATATGTTTTTTTCTTCATTGTTATGCATTTTTTGGCTGGTGCGACTTATACTCCAGAAAATTACTTAAATACACTAACACATGGTACATAAATATATGTATATTTTTTGTGCAGAAAGTAATTATGGAAATGTTTCATGTGCCAATAAAAAGTATTTTGTTATTAAATTGATAAGCACTGTGAATATTTGTTATAATAAAAGTAACAGTTCAACAAATTCAATTCAAGTTTATTTCTATAGCACATTTAAAACGTCAGCTGACCAAAGTGCTTCACATAAAACAAATGTACAGATAACACAATACATAGGAAAAGAAAAATAAAACACCAGGATATCCTATAGCTAGAATTAAATACCAGGGAGAAGAGGTGGGTTTTCAGTCTTGTCTTAAACTGCGTTAAAGACTGAGAGGATCTGACAGGACGAGGGCGCTGTTCCATAGTCTGGGCGCTGCCACAGAAAAGGCTCTGTCACCTCTGGCCTTGAGCTTTGGGCACAGCAGCAGGAGCTGGTCAGCTGACCTCAGGGCTCTGGGAGTATAGGGCTGCAGTAACTCCCTCACATAAAGAGTAACTCCCTCACATAAAGAGATTTTGAATTGACCTGATATGAAACAGGAGCCAGAGCAGGTCACACAGCACAGGCCTGATGAGTCTCGTCTCTTAGTTTGTGTCAGTAGTCGAGCTGCAGTGTTCTGGACATTCTGTAAGTGCTGCAGGGAGCCCTGGTCCAGCCCCACAGACAAACTATTACAATAATCCAGACGCCACGTTACAAATGCACGGCTTGCTTTTTAAAAATCCGCCTGTGGAAGATAGGGCTGTGCTTTAGCAAGGAGCCTCAACTGAAAGAAGCTGAACTTTATGACTTTATGAAGCATGTACAGAGCAAAGAGGGCCGGCTCTAATGTTGAACCCTGGGGCACACCATACTCTAAGGGACACACACTGTCTGACAGATACAATCAAAACCAACAGTGCCCTAATGCCCACATGTGTCTCCAGGTGGGACATAAGGCAGCTGATAAGTCTAAAAGCAAAAGAACTGCGGCTTTCCCAGGGTCAACAGTTAAAAGCAGGTCATTACTTTTAAAAAAGCTGTTTCAGTACTGTGCTGGGAAAACCAGATTGGAATTTTTCACCAGTTTCATTCAGATTAAGGTAAGACTGCAGTTGGCCATATGCAACACAAAAGGCAACTTTGAAATGGGTCTTAAATTAGAAAGAATATTTGGGTCAATATTATGCTTTTTGATGAGAGACTGGACCACAGCATGTTTCAGGACAGTGGGAAAACAACCAGAGACAAATTCAAGACATTAGCAATATAAGGTCCGATAGAATCAAAAACATCCTTGAACAGACTTGGAATAATATCTAGTGGACACAAGGAAGGCTTTAGCTGTTGAACAAAAGTCTGAGAGAGACATGGGCTGAAAAATACAGAAAAATAACACTAGAAAAACTCTGGAGAATCTCATATTTCCCAATATATCTCAATTTTTTAGACTCTTTTTCTCCAGTTAAGTGTTATGCTTATAAGATGTTTAGTCACAGTCGTTTAGTCAATACTTAAAGAGGAAGCTGACTCATATGTCCAGATCATCCGAAAACCACATGAAGCAGAGATGTGGTGGTCCGGTTCTGGCCCTAGTTCTGGTTTAGTCGTAATTGTGATGTGATGTGTTTTCCAGTGTTTCTCATTAACAGAGGAGACTATGATGGCGATGGATGTTTGCTTATGGCCACACCAACTCTCGTCTGATGGTCCCTCATCGTCAAATATTCGCCTGCATATCTAGAAACAAGCTGAACAAAATTTGGCGACACAAAAAACTCTTTAAAGGTCCCTTTATTATTAGTCTGTCTACATCTCCAAGGCTCAAAATGCTCTGTTCCACCTTGTGATGTCATGAAGCGGTAGTTTTCAAGTTAACAGCTCCTTTTACCTTTAGTTCAGTAGAAATTGGAAATTCTAGGGCAGAAATTATCCAAATGATTCTAGTGAAAGTGTATGGAGCACTGCCTGTATTACCACATGACATCACAAGGTGGCACAGAGTGTTTTCAGTTTGAGAGAAGAGCTCATCTTAAATATGCAGGAGGGCCTTTATGCTGTACAGGTTTGGATTAGGAGCTCTTGAGGTGCACAGTACTGTCTGCATCTAATTATGAAGCGTTTTATTTTCCGCTAATCAGGAAGTGCTTAGTTAGCATGCTAGTTATTATTAGTTTTACCGTTGCAGCAAAACTCCGCACCGGTCTCTGAGGGTTGCGAAAAGTGCTCATAAACACATCGGGGTGAATAATTAGGATGCTCGGAACGCATGAGGAAAGTGAGGAATAACTTTGGACCACTGCAAATTGTTTACAACGAAGGTACGACGCCTTTAAAGCTGGTTTGCTACGACTTGGAATTTTCTTTTACTAGGGCTCGTACCTGGACGAGGGGTTTCGCAGACGCGGTTTGCCGAATGTCTCGTCCCACTGCTCGCCGCATTTCTCTGCTTACACGTAGAAATTGTTGGAGAAAAAAGAAATAACAAAAGTGTGGTTGAGTCATCTGGGCCCTGTTTTTAAAATCACACTTGTTACGTGTTTGTTTGACGTGTTGTGTTAAGGTCAGTGTAGCAATCGGTTTTACTCCCTGCAGAAGTGGGAGTTGTTTCGTGAAGTTTACGCATTTACTCAGTGACTCAGTCTGACTCAGGTCATTAGTGGCAAAATTGCATTTCCTGCCTGGTCAAGGAATATTAAAACTGCAAACTTATAAAACCCCACCAAGGCGTTAAAGCTGCACTGTGTAACTTTTCTGTTGAGGGGGTCTGACATTGTCTTGTCTCCATTGAAATGTTAATGCTTTGCCTGGAATATTCCGTAATATGGTATTAAACATATCAATCTTGCATTTACTCTTGGAAAAACATGGATTCTTTCTGTGAGTGAGCTCCTCTAGTCTCCACAGATCTGACGTGTACCATCACTTGCTGGTCTCCATGATGATTGATAAGTTTAATGTCATACTGTGGAACATTACATCGGGACAAGCAGGTCACGAACCCGTCACCAGAACAGTTACACAGTGCTCCTTTAATTGATACTTTGCAGCTCATCATCAACATTCCCCGGGGGGTGATGCTAACTGTAGGCACTGCTCTGTCTGAGGCTTTGTTAGACTTTAATCTGAGTTTTAATTTAACACAATCTGACCACTTCAACAGGTGAGTTGATTTGTGCTGTTAAACAAGTCTCTCTCAAATAAAATTACAGTCACAAGCTAGCTAGCGTTAGCCAACAGTTTTTCAGTGAGCCACTCTCATCTTTTTTTGTTGAAAATCAAACAACTCAAAAGGCAAGGCAAGTTTATTTGTTTAGCACAATTCATACACAAAGTAAGTGCTTTACAGTATAAGAAAGACATTAAAATACAACAAATCAAAACATAAATAATCATCATAAAATTCACATTAAAAGAGAAGAAGCAGAATAAAACCCTTTCAGTCACATGCAGCTAAACAGAAGCATTTGAAGCCTGGATTTAAACATAGTCAAAGTC
>KN470195.1:1010-11010 GCA_000787095.1 Periophthalmodon schlosseri
GACTGAACCAGGACTGAACCCAGACTAAACCAGAACTGAACCAGGACTGAACCAGGACTGAACCCAGACTGAACCAGGACTGAACCCAGACTAAACCAGAACTGAACCAGGACTGAACCAGGACTGAACCCGGACTGAACCAGGACTGAGCAGAGGAGGAGGGTGAAATCTCAAATAATTTCAAAATGTTTGGAATTGTTTAAAATGTTTTTGTGAAAAAAAAAAAAAAAAAAGTTTATTTCAAACATTTGTCTCAGTGTTTTCAGCTTTAACAAACAGATGACCTCATCCAGACTCAGACCTGGTCCAAACCTGGTCCAGTCCTGGTCCAAGCCTTGTCCAGTGCTGGTCCAGACCCAGACTCAGACCTGGTCCAGACCTGGTCCAGACCTGGTCCAAACCTGGTCCAGACCTGGTCTTGACCCGGACTCAGACCTGGTCCAGACCTGGTCCGGACCTGGTCCAGTCCTGGTCTAGACCCGGACTCAGACCTGGTCCAGACCTGGTCCAGTCCTGGTCCGGACCTAGTCCCGTCCTGGTCCAGACCTGGTCCAGGCCTGGTCCAGTCCTCGTCCAGACCCAGACTCAGACCTGGTCCAGACCTGGCCCAGGCCTGGTCCAAACCTGGTCCAGACCTGGTCTACACCCGGACTCAGACCTGGTCCAGTCCTGGTCTAGGCCCAGACTCCGGAACCCAGTCCTGGTTTAGACCTGGTTTAGTCCTGGGTCAGACGTGATCAAGACCTGGTGCTGGACCAAGTCAAGACCTGGTTCCATCAGGACTCTTTAGTCTTTAGTCCGGTTCAGATGTGGTTCAGGAAATGTTCAAAACTCTCATTAGTTTGGACTTGGCCTCCCGGTCTAGTTTCCAGTTTCTACTCCAGGTCCTGATTCAGTCCTTGGTCATGGTCCTGGTCTAGTCCCGGTCCTTATTTAGTCCTTAGTCCCGGTTTAGTCCCAGTCTGGTCCCGGTCCTGATTTGGTCCTTGGTTCCACGCTAGTCCCGGTCTCCTCCTGGTCCTGGTTTGGTCCTTGGTCCCGATCTAGTCCTGGTCTAGTCCCGGTCTAGTCCTGGTCCTGGTTTGGTCCCAGGTCTAGTCCCGGTCCGAGTCTGGTCCTTGGTCCCGGTCTAGTCCCAGTTTAGTCCTGGTCCTGCAGGTGGACTCTGGCCTGGTTTTATTGAGTCTGTAATTATGAACTAACTGAAGCCGCAGCGAAGGGTGGAGCTGATAATGACAGGGCCCAAGACCAGGACTAAACCAGGACTAAAGCAGGACTAAACTAGGACTAAACCAGGACAAAACCAGGACTAAAGACCAGGACTAAACGAGGACTAAAGTTCACGACTAAATCAGGACTAAACCAAGTCTAAACCAGGACTAAACCAGTACTAATCCAGAACTAAAGACCAGATCTAAACTAGGACTAAACCAGGTCTAAACCAGGTCTAAACCAAGACTAAACAAGGACTAAAGACCAGGTCTAAACCAGGATTAAACCAGGACTTTACCATGAGTAAACCAGGACTAAAGATCAGGACTAAGCCAGGACTAAACCAGGACTAGACCAGGACTAAAGACCAGGACTAAAGACCAAGACTAAACCAGTAAAGGCCGGACTAAACCAGGACTAGACCAGGACTAAAGACCAGGACTAAAGACCAAGACTAAACCAGTATTAAACCAGGTCTAAATCGGGACTAAACCAGGACTAAACCAAGACTAGACCAGGACTAAAGACCAAGACAAAACCTGGACTAAACCAGGGTTAAAACAGGTCTAAACCTGGACTGAACCTAGACCAAACCATGCCCAAAGACCAGGGCTAAACCAGGACTAAGGACCCAGGACTTGCTGTAGCCTGTTTCAAGACCAGGTCTTGGACTTGTGCGTCACTGAGGTCTGGATCCTCTTCAGTCGGACTCAGAGTCTGTCATTATTCTGTTATTAACCACAACATCTGTAAAACCAGGACCAGACCAGGACCAGACCAGGACCGAACCAGGACCAGACCAGGACCAAACCAGGACCAAATCAGGACCGAACCAGGACTGAATCAGGACTAGACCAGGACTGAACCAGGACCAGATCAGGACCAAACCAGGACTGAACGTAATCCTGGCTAAAACCAGATTTAGTCCAGGTTTAGTCCAGGTTTAGTCCAGGTTTAGTCCAGGTTTAGTCCAGGTTTAGTCCAGGTTTAGTCCTGGTTCAGTCCTGGTTTATTCCAGGTTTAGTCCCGGTTTAGTCCTGGTTTAGGTCCTGGTTTGTCCAGGTTTAGTCCTGGTTCAGTCCTGGTTCAGTCCTGGTTTATTCCAAGTTTACTCCTGGTTTACTCCAGGTTTAGTCCGGGTTCGTCCTGGTTTAGACCAGGTTTAGACCAGATTTAGTCCTGGTTTAGTCCAAGTTTAGACCAGGTTTTGTCCAGGTTTAGTCCTGGTTTACTCAGATGGTGCAGAGTCCCTGAGGAGTATGGCGTGTCTCGAAGGGAATCTAACCCCAGACCACACCCAGGACCAGCTGAGATCTAAACCAGGACTAAACCTGAGACCCAAGAGCGAAATCCCCCTCCTCTCTTCGCCAACGAACCTCCTCCTCTGCACCTCCTCTTCTGCACCTCCTCCTTTGCACCTCCTCTTCTGCTCCTCCTCTTCAACTCCTCCTCTGTACTATATACTCCTCCTCTGTGCCACATAATCCTCCTCTGGTCCATATTCTCAGTCTTCCTCTGCACCATACTCTCAGCCTTCCTCTGCTCTGTCTGTTGCAGTGAGGATGTTCGTTCTGCAAATGTCATCTGTGCTGAGAACGACACACAATGCCTCGTCCTGGACCAAGAGTGAGTCCCAGACCAGGACTAAGCCAGGACTAAACCAGGACCAGAGCTGGACTAAACCAGGACCAAACCAGGACTAAACCAGGACAAAACCAGAAGCAGACCAGGACTAAACCAGGACCAGACCAGGACTGAACCAGGACCAGACCAGGAATAAAGCAGGACTAAAGCAGGACTAAACCAGAAGTAAACCAGGACTAAACCAGCACTAAACCAGGATTAAACCATGAGTAAACCAGGTTTGAATCAGGTCTAAATCCTGGTCTAAACCTGGTCTAAATCTGGTCTGACGGCAGTCTAAACCTGGTCTGACGCCGGTCTAAACCTGGTCAAAACCAGGTCTAAACCAGGGCTACACCACGACTAAACCAGGACTAAAACAGGTCTACCCCACGATTGAACTAGAACTAAACCAGGACTGCGATAGCTTTTTGCAGAACAAGTCCCTGGTCTAAACTTGGTCCATCCCTGGTCTAAACCTAGTCTAAATCCGTTCTATCCCCAGTCTTAACTCGGTCTAAACTTGGTCTAAACCTGGTCTCCTCTGGCTCTGCTCCTGTCTGCGCCTCCTTGCTCCTGCCTGCTCCTCCCTGCTCCTGTATGCTCCTGTCTCCTCCTGCCTGCTCCTGTCTGCTCCTGTCTGCTCCTGTCCACTCATCCTTGCCCCTGTCTCCTCCTGTCTGCTCCTGTCTGCTCCTCCCTGCTCCTGTCTGTGGACTTAATGCAGCGTTTTATGAACTGAACATTTGAACAGATCCGGGAGATTCTGCGTCATTGAAACATCTGTTAAACGAGTTTAGGACCTCAAAGACCTGAACCAGGGAATCAAACCTAAAACCCTCACACTGTGAGGCAGGAGCACCGACCACTGCACCACCACAAGCACACAGGCCAGGGGAAGGAGGTGCCTTGCTCACTTACACAAAGGAGTCAGGATTAAACCAACAACAAACAACAACAAACCAAATAAGACTTGGTTTAGTTCTAGTTTAATCCTTGTTTAGTCCTGATTTGGACCTGGTTTAATCCTGGTTTAGTCCTGGTTCAGTCTTGGTTTAGACCTGGTTTAGTCTTATTTTAGATCTGGTTTAGTGCTAATTTAGACCTGGTGTAATCCTGTTTTAGTCCTAGATTAGACCTGGTTTAGTTCTGACTTTATTTTGGTTTAGATTTGGTTTAGTCTCATTTTATACCTGGTTTAGTGCTACTTTAGACCTGGTTTTGTCCTGTTCAGTTCTGGTTTAGACCACTGAACAGATCCCAGTTTTGGACCAGTTTCAGACCGGGTTTGGTTCTGGTCCAGGTCTCAGGGAGGACCCGATAACAAGCCTCATATTTTCGTAACCTTTGACCCTGCTGTAAAATGGCGTCGCCTTGGTTACACTTTTACAGTTTGAACATTTTCCTGTTGGATCAAAACCAACGATAAAACCACAAATGAGATCTGTAAAGTCTAAGGACTACAGCAGACCTGGTTTAGACCAGGCTTAGTCCTGATTTAGACCCGGTTCAGTTCCAGTTTAGTCCTGGTTTAGACCTGGCTTAGACCTGCTTTAGACCTGGTTTAGACCCAGTTTAGACCTGGTTTAGATCCGGTTTAGTCCTGGTTTAGAACTAGTTTAGACCCGGTTTAGACCTAGTTTAGTCCTGGTTTAGACCTGGTTTAGATCTGGTTTAGTCCTGGTTTAAACCTGGTTTAGACCCGGTTTAGACCTAGTTTAGTCCTGGTTTAGTTCTGGTTTAGACCTGGTTTAAGACCTGGTTAGGCCTAGCTTAGTCCTGGTTTAGTCCTGGTTTAAACCCGGTTTAGACCTGGTGTAGATTGGGTTTAGACTTGGTTTAGACCTGGTTTAGACCTGGTTTAGACCTGGTTTAGTCCTGGTTTAAATCTGGTTGTAGAGTGTTTCTCTCTTATCGAAAGGTTGGTGGTTTGAATCCCTCAGATGAAGATTGTTGTTCTGTCCTTTAGCAAGACACTTACCTCTCTCGCCCAGTGTGTGTGTGTGTGTTTCCTCCTCTTCTCTCCTCCCCTCCTCCTCTCCTTGTCCTTTTCTTTTCTTCCTCTCCTGTTTCTCCTCCTCCTCCCTTTCTCTCCTGTTTCTCTTCCTCCTCCTCCTCCCTTCCTCTCTTGTTTCTTTCTTCTCCTCCTCTCCTTCCTCTCCTCTGTTGCTTGTTCTCCTCCTTTCTCCTCCCTCTCGTTTCTCCTCCTCTCTTTCTCGTTCTCTTCCTCCTCTTTTTCTCTCCTTCTTCTCCTCCTCCTCTCTTTCTCTTCTTGCTCTCCTGTTTCTCCTCCTCCTTCTCTCTTTCTCTCATTCTCCTGTTTCTTGTTCTCCTCCTCTCTTTCTCTCCTTCCTCTCCTCTGTTTCTCCTCCTCTTCTCCTCTCTTTCTCTCCTTCCTCTCTTCCTCTTCTCTTTCTCTTCTTCTTCTCTGTTTCTTGTTCTCATAGAGAGGTCTTGGACGCACTTAAACTGTCAAAGCAGAAAGATGGAACCAGCCACGAGCCCAGCACCTGAGTAAACAAGAGAGAGAGAGGGAGACTGGGGAGGGGGTGGAGAGGGAGAGACAGAGAGAGAGAGGGGAGGAATCGGGGGGGAGAGGGAGAGACAGAGAGACGGGGGGAATGGGGGGGAGAGGGAGTGATAAAGAGAGAGAGAGAGGGAATGAGGGGGGAGGAAGAGGGAGAGACAGAGAGACAAAGAGAGAAAAGGAGAAGAGGGGAGGAGAGGGGGAAAGAGAGGAGAAAGGGAAGCAGGGAGAGAGAGGGGGGAAGGGAGGGAGAGAGGAAAGGGGGAAGAGAGTTCTGCAGGAGGAGCAGCTGCAGATGGAGATGTTCTGGGACAGAGCTTTAGTTCCACTGTTTCTGCTCCTCAGTCTCCTGTCCTCACCTCAGACCAGACAACTGTGTCCAGAGTCCAGACCAGAGACCAGTATGAAGATAGACTGTTCCAAAAAGTTTGAATGTGTAAATGTTAATTTGTACAAAAAAATATTTATTTTTTACACTTACAAATATCATTTTACACTTACAAATATCGTTTTATGCTTACAACTTAATAATTTTACAAGTACAAATTTATGCTTACACTTAATAATTTTACAAGTACAAATCTGAAAATTACGCTTTCACAAGTTTTGAGACATTTGTTGCGCCGAGTTTGTCTCAAAATCATTTATAAGTGCAATGGCTGATTTGAACGTGAAGACAGCAGGGGGCGGGGCTAGAGAGACCGGGGTTGCTGTAGCAACAACTAAACTGGTTTATATACAGTAAAGGAGCTAACCCGAATTCAGACAGTGCGTCACCTTTATGTGATATTATGATGGGCATTATTAATCTTTTAATAAGTTGTATACTGTGGTAAATTACATAGCCAGTGTGGAAACAAAAGTGTTAACAAGTTTTTCAGAAAACGACATGTTAGCATTAGTTAGCGCCTTGCGCTAGTGGACATCTCCCCAACTTTTTCCTGCTAATAAGGCTAATGTGGCATTACGAGTGGTTACAAACATTAGATCCTAAATTTTTAGCAATATCGCCACTCCAGTTAACCTGGAGAAAGGATTCAAAGGCACTTATTACAGAACAGAACAAGCTCCACACAATATAGCATAGGGTTTAAGTAACAATGTGAAGACATAACATACGCTTAACAACTTCATACCATCTGGGCAAAATACATTACATTAGACCAGTACATTCATTAATTCGTTCTTTCCATTCATAAAAAACGCTGGACCCGCCTTGCCGGGACAGTCCATAATCCACAACTTATATGTACCCAGCATATCAGGAACTGCGTCTCTGGAAATAGTTCATAAAACAAAAGTCAAAAGACAAAACAGCAGTCATGCCCACATCAGTGCCACAGCTCCACTGCTGTAGGCAAAGCAGCCACTAATCACCTGAAACATACAACCACAAATCACCTGAAACATACGAGCCTAGAGTGAAAACTGGGAGAGCATTACCCAAGACGTCTCAATTTATGCACTCACAGTGCACAGTCCTAGGGCTTCTTAGGCCATTGAGTTGGTGCCTGACGTGACAGCGTACTCTATATGTGAACCAGTGAACCATGAAGGGAAATCCGGCCGGTGCACCCAGGGCTCAGCATCCCACCAGCAGTGTAGCGACAGACTCAGGTTCAGCTTTGTTCAGTTCAGTTAATGGTCCAGGTGCGGGTCTCAGGCAGCAGCACTGAAAGAAGCTACAACTTAGAGCAAGTGTATTTTTGTTTGCCCAGATGCTGAATGATGAAGTTAACTCAAAAGTATGTCATGTCTTCACATAGTTAAACTTAATGCTCAATTTGTAGCCTGCTCTGTTCTGTAATAAGCACCTTTAGGAATCCTTTCTCCAGGTTAACTGGAGTGGAGTTCTTGCTAAAAATGTAGGAGCCAATGTTTGTGACCACTCGCAATGTCAGAGACCAGACCAGAGTCCAGAGAAGAGACCAGAGACCAGACCAGAGACCAGACTAGACTCCAGAGACCAAACCAGAGACCAGAGACCAGACCAGCAACCAGACCAGAGATCAGAGAGCAGAGTCCAGGCCAGAGACCCACAGCTCCAAATGAAGCTCATTGAGGCTAGCAGCTATCGTGGCTAATCTGGAGCCCAGTTCCATATTTGGGATTTCAAGCGCGAGTATCATAGCAATCAAAGAGCCAATCAGGAGCGAGGCTGTTGAAGGTAATGCCCCCTTCCCGCCCACACCACTGGTTTAGCAGGGGGCCTTCAGACAATATTAATGATAACACAAAAACTTTTCTCTTACTCATGGTTAGTGGTTGGGTGAAGCCATTTATTATCAACAACTGTGTTTACTTTTTTTTTTTTGAAATCATAATGACAACAGAAACTACCCAAATGACCCTGATCAAAAGTTTACATACCCTGGTGATGTTGGCCTGATAACATGCACAAAGGTTGACACGAACGGGTTTGAATAAAGGTTTGACTAAAGGTAACATCCTCACCTGTGATCTGTTTGCTTGTAATCAGTGTGTGTGTAAAAGGGCAGTGAGTTTCTAGGCTCCTGACAGACCCTTGCAACTTTCAAAGCAAAAGAATTGTCAAAGGATCTGCAGGAAAACGTAACTGAGCTGCATAAAATAGGAAAGGGATATAAAAAGATGTCCAACGAATTGAGAATGCCAATCAGCAGTGTTCAGACACTAAGAAATGGAAAGTGAGGGATTCTGTTGAAATCAAACCAAGGTCAGGTAGACTAACAAACTGCCAAGAAAATTGTTTGGGATGCAAAGAAAACCCACAAATAACTTCAGCGGAAATACAGGACTTTCTGAAAAAAGTGGTGTGGCTGTTTCAAGATGCACAATAAGGAGTCGAGTTGCCAGCAGAAAGCCATTATTACGGAAACTGCACAAAGCATCCCACTTACAATATGCCAAAAAGCACAGAGATGAGCCTCAAAACGTCTGGAACAAAGTAATTTGGAGTGATGAGACCGAAATTGAACTTTTTAGCCACAACCATAAACATTACATCTGTAGAGGGGTCAACAAGGCCTATGATGAAAGGTACACCATTCTACTGTAAAATACAGTCGATCGCTGATGTTATGGGGATGCGTGAGCTATAAAGGCACAGGAAACCTGGTCAAAATTGATGACAAGATGAATGTGGCATGTTATCAGAAAATACTTTAGGAGAATTTGCACTCATCAGCCCGGAAGCTGCGCATGGGACGTACTTGGACGTTCCAACATGACAATGATCCAAAACACAAGGCCAAGTCAACCTGTCATTGGCTACAGCAGAATAAAGTGAAGGTTCTGGAGTGGCCATCTCAGTCTCCTGACCTCAGTATCATTGAGCCACTGTGGGGAGATCTCAAACATGCAGTTCATGCAAGACAGCCAAAGAATTTACAGGAACTGGAGGCTTTTTGCCATGAAGAATGGGCAGCTTTACCATCTGAGAAAATCAAGAACCTCATCCATAGCTACCACAAACGACTTTAAGCTGTCATTGATGTTATAGGGGGCAATACACGGTATTAAGAACTGGGGTATGTAAACTTTTGATTGGGGTCATTTAGGTATGTTCTGTTGTCATTATGATTTAAAAAAAGTAAACACAGTTATTTGATAATAAATGGCTTCACCCAACCACCAACCATGAGTAAAAGAAAGTTTTTGTGTTATCATTCATATTCTCTGAAAAATGGTAAAAAATAAAATAAAATTACATATTCTGCCAGGTAAACTTATGAGCACAACTGTATTGAATATTCTATTGAATAATGTTGTCATTATCAATTTGAGTCATTTGCCGGATCTGCGTCAGTGATGCTAGTCGTTAGCTTGTCTTTATTTTCATGATTTGACTCCAGAAATAGTTGTATGTTGTGTCAGTTAAACCTGAGTTTGCCTTCATTTAAGTGAAATAGAGTTTGTAAATAGTTTGATAAGGTTTATTTTGATAAAGACTCTGTTCAAATCCCGTCTGGCTGTAATCACAAACACATGAAATATTAATCTCAGATTATAGCCTGATGCAAATTATGACGTCATACAACCCTTAGTCCTCTTCTTTATGCAGTCTATGTTCCCCTTCCCCCACACACACCATAGACTGTATATATACATGGACATAGCTAACCTGCTAGCCACCGCGTTCCAAACAGGAAGTGATCATGGGCACAAACAGGAAGTGATCATGGGCACAATTCAACTCCATCAACTCTGGCTCCGATTGACTTTCTCTGTAACTGCTGCTGTCAGGCTCATCATTTTTATCTTAAATGTTCGTATTAACCCGCTCTACATGATCCTGGGGTTTTTATTTCACTATTGTGTCTCTAAATCACGATATGAACATTAATAACAGACCAATCAGGCGCCTTCTTTCCCCGAGGTCACTCCCACTAGTGCAACCACTGCTAGCAGTTTAAAATATTTGTGGGGAAAAGTTGGCAACAGCAATAAACAAAGTGAGACGTAGACATTAATTTCATGCTGTCTTGGCTTTCTGCTACTGCCGATTAACTTAACTCGTACATTTACTCATACACATTTCAATGTGTAATTACATAGATCCTCTTAATACATTAATAAGAGTTTCTATTGTCCTTGGTTAATAAAACCATTACCATCAATGAATAATGTTCATTTCCTTATAATATTAGTGTTAATTTC
>KN470195.1:13510-15284 GCA_000787095.1 Periophthalmodon schlosseri
ATGCTTTTACAGTGTTGTTTCCTGGACAGTCCCTATATTTATATAAAGCCATCTCCATGGAGAATGTTCTGAAGTATGGCTTTAACTTTCTGTTTCTATGGAAACATGCAGGTGACACCTTCAGAAAGTTACACACTGTAGCTTTAAATGTCATCAGTTTAACTGTTAATGCCTTTGTATGGTTCAGTTAGTGCTCGTTGCTAAGGTGCTCATAAGCTGCTCAGGTGCGATCGCCGCTCCATTTGAGAATGCTCCAATGAAATGCATGATGGGAGTAAACTTACCTGCACATCGCTCCAAACTCCAGGAGGCGCAGAGAGGAGTCATGGGTCTGATGTGACTTCTGTGGGTGAAGTCCAGACAGAAACACTCTACAGGACCCCTCGTGAATAGGTATCTGGAGTAAAGAGGAACATTTCTTTAAAGAGGGGGTACTTGTACTTTTTAAAATCTTTCTCCCATGTTATAACGCTAAGCCCTCAAAAACATAAAGAGGTTTTAGAAGTCATCCATGCATGTTTGAGTAATCTAGCAATCTCTCCCTATTCCTATTAAAACCCTCCTTATGATTAGCAGTACGAGTCTGTGCAAGGCTCCGCCCACAAGCCTCTGTCACCAGTGCTCCCACACGACAATTCTCCATAAATATACAAAAGCATGATACAAAACTGTAGACAGCAACTTGACAAACCTGATGTGATGTGCAGTAGTTTCATTAGTGGGATGCAGGCTGATTGAAGGGGGAGTGACTTAGTGCGGGGAGCAAAAAACGAAAGTGAAACTTATAAAACATGTTAATACATTGTTTTGGACGAATATAGCATTTTCAAAACAATAAAAGGTAACATGGTGATCTAAATATCTTATGTGTTACAGTTAATATCCCATAAAAATAAAATACCCCCTCTTTAATACCCCATAGAAGCAAAATACCCCCGTCTTTAATCCCCCATAGAAGTAAAATACCCCCTCTTTAATACCCTATAGAAGTTAAATATGCCCTCTTTAAAAGCCTTCTCTTCTCGTAGTTGAGACAGGCTGAAGATAAACCTTAGTGACCGCAGCGTGACCTCAGAACAACCTCAGTGCAACCTCAGCGAGAGACAGAGGAAACGCGGCGTCGGGCGAGCGAGGGTCAAGTGGCTTTTGTTTGGACGGAAATTAGGGCGAGACGAGGAGAGAAATAAACCAGGAATCTATCTGTCATAAGAGACAAGTGTCCTACGAGTATCCTCGTACAGAGACAAGTGTCCTACAAGTGTCCTACAACAGAGACAAGTGTCCAACAGAGACATGTGTCCTACTACAAACAGAGAAACAAGGACAGAAATAAACCAGGAATCTATCTGTCATAAGAGACAAGTGTCCTACGGGTCCGACAGAGACAAGTCCTACAGAGAGAGACAAGGACAGAAATGAACCAGAAATTTATCTGTCAGAAGAGATAAGAGACATTCTTTCTACGAGTGTCCTACTACAGAGACAAGAGTCCTACAGAGACATGTGTCCTTCTGCAGACAGAGAAACAAGGACAGAAATAAACCAGGAATCTATCTGTCATAAGAGACAAGTGTCCTACAGGTCCGACAGAGACAAGTCCTACACAGAGAGACAAGGACAGAAATGAACCAGGAATCTATCTGTCATGAGAGACAGAAGTGAGACAAGTTCTACTGTACAGAGACATTTGTCCTACAGGGAGGGAGGAGACGCGTGTCCAGTACAGGGTGAGGGACAGAGGGAGGGAGGGAGGAAAGGGGGGGGGGAGGTTGTG
>KN470196.1:4046-21484 GCA_000787095.1 Periophthalmodon schlosseri
CTGTCCTCCCTGTGTGTGAGGGGGGAAGGGGGGATGATGATGAAGAGGAGGATGACATCATATGATCTCATCAGTGAAGCAGCCTGACACAGACCTGCTCCGACACGACCTGAGTGAGGCACGAGACAGTACTTCAGGTACAAATACTACTACACCTGGTACTGCAATTACTACAACTATTACTCATGTACAGGGCCCTCCGCAAACTCTGAGCACTGCCAGGACTGAACCACAACTAAACCAGGACTGAACCCGGACTGAACCAGGACTGAACCAGGACTGAACCAGGACTGAACCACAACTAAACCACAACTAAACCAAGACTGAACCAGGACTAAACCAGGACTGAACCAGGACTAAGACAGGACTAAACTAAACAGGACTAGACCAGACTATTGAGACATGATACATTTATTTATTTCAAACACCAGTTTTTCTTCCATGTCTATTTTATAACTTCATGTTTTTGTTCTAATCTGATTTATTCTTCAATCTGAAGTCCTTTCGGATGTTCTCAGAAATGGTTTGTAATTCCGAGGTTGTCCCGGTGTTTAGGTTCATGTTTGGAATCGCAGGAGGAATTCTGATGATGTCGGATAAGAGCGTGCGCCAGGGAAGATCACGCCGGAGATTAACGGAGCTTTATTTGTGTTGGGGTGGTTTCCGTTGCCATGGCGATGCTTTGTTTTCACTTCCTGATCAGATGAGGCATGCCCAGTCAGCAGAAAACCCCATGTAATCTGGTGCAGTGCCAACCACACAGACGCACAGGCCATGGGCACTACTCAGGTACATTTACTGCAGTAACTTTGCAAAGAAATAGTACTTTTCAGAGCACTTTTCTAACATAAACTGCATAAATTGAATGCAAGATGTTTAATGTCGTATTATGGAACATTCCAGGCAAAGCAGTAATGTCTCCATGGAAAACAAGCAGGTGATGATGTCATCACTTCACTTCCAGTTCCACCGGATTTCCAGTTTCATCCACTGTTATAATGTGATGTGGGCAGATTTTAAGACGCTCCAAAGCTTTGAATGAAACTATTTTAAAATGAATGACTGCACAAAACAACACGTTTTTACTCCAAACTGATTATTTTAACCACACACAGACTGTATAAAGAAGTGGACTAAGTGAGCGTGACATCACCCACAGCGTTAGGCTCCAGTCAAATGAAGCTCATCGAGGCTAGAGCAGTTATAGGGGCCGATTTGGAGCCGAGTTCCACATTTGAAATTCCAACTGCGAGTGTCGTAGCAAACAAAGAGCCAATCCGGAGCCAGGCTGTTTACAGTAACGCCCCTTCCCGCCCGCACCCCTGGTTTAGCAACGCTGTCAATCAAACCTGTTGCTTATACTAGAGGGAGCGACCCGGGGAAAGAAGGGCCCTGATTTGTCTGTTATTAATGTTCATATCTTCATTTACAGACACAATAGTGAAATAAAAACCCCAGGATCATGTAGAGCGAGTTAATCTGAACATTTAAGACCAAAATGATGAGTCTGACAGCAGCAGTTACAGAGAGAGGAGCCACAGTTTTTCAATGTAAAGTGAATTGGAGCCAGAGCCGATGGAGCCGGAAGTGCGCCCAGGATCACTTCCTGTTTGGAACGCGGCAGCTAGCAGGTTAGCTATGTATTTATGCCTTTTTTTTAATGTCAAATTATCCATCTTCCTGTTTGAACGCGGCAGCTAGCAGGTTAGCTATGTATTTATGCCATTTTTTTTATGTCAAATTATCCATCCAATTCTTATTTACTCCTCGTGTTCTGACATTTGAAAAAGTAACTCTGGATAAAATGGAACTCTGCCATGTTTATTGATACTTTGCAGCGACATCACGTTGGGGGGTGTGCTACATGTATCTCTAAGGTGGAATGTTCAACAGTTACCATGGCGACACAATGCACACATTAGCTAACACTGCCAAAAGTTTCAAAATAGTCTGAAACCGAAGAAAAAATACAAAATGGATTCAAACGGCACATTTTCAGGAGCCTGTGTTCAATCCAAGCTCATGGTCCTGTTTCGGAGTTTGATTTTCAACAAAAAGGTGTTGAGTGACTCACTGAAAAACTGTTGGCTAATGCTAGCTAGCGCCTGACTGTAATTTTATTTGAGAGGGACTTGTTTAACAGCACAAATCAGCTCACCTGTTGTAGCTCAGATAAGTCAGTTCTTTCTGGTCAAATTGTGTTAAAACAAAGCTCTGATTTAAGTCTAACTTGAGTAACAGCTTCAGACAGAGCAGAGCCTACAGTTAGCATCACACCTCCAGGGAATGTTGAAAGTATCAATATTAATCCTATATTAATTATTATGTATATATATATTCTGTTATATGTTATATAAAGTTATATTCATTTATTAAAACATATTTAGACTTGCTGTATTAGTTCTAACCAAACCCTGTGTCTAAATGTGAGTTTTTTTCTGAGAAGCTTGTGCTGTTCTGAGGTTTTCTTCTTCCAAGATGGCGTCTGACTCATCACATTCTGTGGACCTCAAGTTCCTGTTTTGGTGAAAGAAATTTAGACTTTGACATTATTTGTTCCTCAGCAGGTGGAGTTTGCGTGTTATCCCACTGCTCGCTGCTCCTCGTCTCTGCAGCACTTTTATATGTCGCCGTTTTGGATCCTGTATAACATGACATTTCTAAAATAATAGTAAGTAAATATAGAGCTGTGGGCGGGGATAGGGGGAAGGTGATAACCACAATTTTCTAACCACTCTACACTCAAATGCAGAAAATATTGAAATGAAAGTGATTTCTATTGTCAGAAACTGTTGTGTTTTATTCATTCGGTTTGAATTAGTTTCATTTTACTGTGTTGTTTTATTACTTATCCTTGTTCTAATGTTGTTTCCTCGTCACAAACAAACCTGGAGTTGTGTTTTGATCATTCACACATGTTTAACACACAGACCCTGCATATTTAGGCTGAGTTCTTCTCTCCAACTGAAAACACTCTGTTCCACCTCGTGATGTCATTAAGTGGTAATACAGGAAGTGCTCCACTGTGTTTTTAAACTCCATACACCTTCAGTAGAATCATTTGCATCATTTCAGTCCTGGAATTACCAATCTCTACTGAATAAAAGGTAAAAGGAGCTGTTAGCTTGAAAACTACGGCTTCATGACATCACAAGGTGGAACAGAGCATTTTGAGTTTTGGAGATGTAGACAGACTAATAATAAAGTTACTCAAACACGTGTGAATGAAACAAAACACAACTCCAGCTATTTTTTCGATGACGTAACAACATTATAACATGACTTAAAGCTCACAATTCAATTATAGGAACTTTAGTCAAGTTGGATTCATAAGGCTGGTTTATTATGACATATGCGGTGTCAGCTTTTCACACGGTCCAGCCCTGCACCCAGCCCTGCACCCGCCCCTGCACCCAGCCCTGCACTCAGATATAAAGGTCAAATTTGGACACTTCGGATGCGATGAGGCTTCAGTACTGCAGGGTGTTATGGGACCACACCCTCACACCCTCACACACATACGCATATACACACACGTACACACACACGCACACACACAGATCGGTCTATTTCAGGACACTGGGGTTGGGGCTGTGCAGGGTGTCAAGTAATTGTGTCATACATTTATAAAACAGTATGAAGAAACAGACCTTGCACAAAGTTCAGATCGAGGGCAGGGGCCTCTGCAGCTCTATACAACTCTATACAACTCTATGGGACATTCACTGTTTCTGAAATAAATATCCAAACTTCAAATCTTAAATATAATTATAAGTTGACTATGTTTTAGTGAAATGAGTGGCCCAACCCAGTGTTTCCCAACCAGGGGTACGGGGACCTCTGGGGGTACACGAGCACTTCACCGGGGACGGCTACTTGGAATTATTTCAGATTTAAAAGAAAGATGGAATTAATGAGTATTTGAATCTGAAATGTTGTTAGTTATGTATTTTGGTAAATGGTCACAATTTTTATACAGCGCTTTTCCATCTTCAAGGCCCATTCACGCACACAGCCTTCTTCTGTGGGAGCTGGAATCGCACCGTCAACCTGTGAGTCAGTGGATCTGACCACTCAACCAATGATGTTGATGTCAAGAGTGGGATTTGAACCACCAACCTTCTGCTCAGTGGACAAACACTCTAGTAACTGAGCTGCATTATTACATCTGCACAAATTTTTCTGTAGGATAATTTTGGCATAAATATGATTAAAATAAGAAAATAGAATAGTTGCTAGTGGCTATAATTGTATTAAAAAAACACTGTTATACAATATCGGGGGGACTCAAGAGTGTGAGACAAAAGGGTGCGCCTCCAGCTCCATCGAAAAACTGTGGCCCCTCTCTCTGTAACTGCTGCCATGAGACTCATAATTTTGGTCTTAAAATGTTCGTATTAACCCTTTCTACTTTCTACTTTATTTCACTGTTGTGTCCGTAACTCAATGATTTTATTTCACTGTTGTGTCCGTAACTCAAGATACAGAACATTAATAAGAGACAAATCAGGCGCCTTCTTTCCCCGAGGTCGCTCCCGCTAGTATTAGCAACAGGTTTGATTAACCCGTTCCCTTCTAAACCAGTGTTGCGGGTGGGAAGGGGCATTACCCCGCTCAGATTGGCTCTTTGGTTGCTATGATACTCGTGGTCAAAATTCCAAATATGGAACTCGGCTCTAAATTGGCCCCTATAACGGCTCTAGCCTCGATGAGCTTCATTTGACTGGAGCCAAACGCTGTGGGTGACATCACACTCACTTAGTCCACTTCTTTATACAGTTTATGGGGGAATGCAAGACAAAGAGTTGGGAGCCATTCATCTGTCATATTTAACATCTGAGCAGAGCCAAAGTCCCTAAGCTCTCTGCTTCTTTCTACACTTTCTCTACAGCTCTGTATCTCTGCTCAGATTGGCCAGAGCTCAGAGAAAATGTGAACAGGTTCTGTGCACAACAGTGCCTGGCAACCTCTCTGTTAGCGTCATTACTTCCTGTTCAGTTTTATCTCTATGGGGTTTTGGAAGAGTCACACAAAAATGAATAAATAGGCTATTTTAAGATGAGACAGTGGACAGGGAACTGCGGCTGGATGTCACTGACAACATGTCACAAATACAAGACTTCACCAGAAACACTTCTGTGTTTAGAAAGAGACATGTTTTTTTGAATGCTAATGCTAATTTGTGGTGAAATAAATATAAAAACAACACCACAAACTGAAGTATTCTACATATAAAAATAATTGGGTAGTTTTTATTTTAATTTTTGAATTGTAATAGGTTGTTTATTTTATGTTTTCCAATTTAAATCAACGTGACTGTTAGCTTTGAGACACAGTGAGCTAGCCTGCGTGCTC
Organism: Periophthalmodon schlosseri; assembly: GCA_000787095.1. Lineage (NCBI taxonomy): Eukaryota > Metazoa > Chordata > Actinopteri > Gobiiformes > Gobiidae > Periophthalmodon > Periophthalmodon schlosseri. The sequence goes on from KN470196.1 coordinate 9,402, forward strand.
CTGTGTAAAGACTGTGATCTACTGTGATTCAAAACAACAGAAATCAGCTTTGTGTGGAATTTTTCAAGTTTCACACAAAATGTGAATAACACTGTGTTAGAGAGAAACTTGTTTGAGTGTATTTATGCCTATAGTTTTACTGAAGTACACTTAACACTTGTAATTGTAAGTGAGTACATTTGGTCAGTTTCCAGGTTAAAGTGGGCCAGCTCCACCTCTGCTCTTCCTCCATGAGCTCATCAGGAAAGTCTGACTCCACAAACTCAAACTCAAACAGAGACAGACACAGACTGAGGGAGCTGATAAGAGACGAGGGGACGATAACGCACTTTTAATGGGGACTGTAAACAACACCACAATATGGATTATGATAGACCTTAGGATGTTGTGTCATCTGAACCCCATTACATTATTATGATATTATTTTCCCATTTCCCATAACTTAAAAAAATCTGATATTAATCGATACTAAAACTAGATACTCATTTGAGCAGGTATCGATATTAAAAAGTCCCACTGACAGGACAGAAATGAACCTTTCCTGAATATCTTTAGAATGATCTTGAGCTGTATCTTTCACAAGCATAAGACACATAGACTAGTACACGCCCATGGACCACTGTGGAACCTACCTGCACCACTGAGGGATCACACAGATATAAGGCCACATGGGAATAGAAAACAAAGTACTACCATTTAATGTGGAACAACACATTCTACTGTCTAAAGAAAGAGCGTTTTTATTATTATTGTGGTATCGGTACGGAGAGAGTGATCCTCTCGCTGTGGGAAGGACAGGTTCCAAAGGTCTTTCCTTCCTGTTGCTGCCAGACAATGCCCTGTACATGTTCCACCTGTAGTAATAATGTGCAATAGTGTAACATAATATAAACCACATCCTTTATGATGTAACACACTGAAGTCACTACCTGCTGTTTATTCTGTTAATAACATAGAGCCACTTGTGTTTTGTAGCCTGTTAGCTTTAGATATTTTAATAGTTATCATGATTCTGATGCATGTTCTTATTCTCCTGCTGTTCTTGAACTTAGCGTTGCAACCGTAGACTGTATAAAGAAGTGAACTAAGTGAGTGTGACGTCACCCACAGCGTTCGGCTCTAGTCAAATGAAGCTCATCGAGACTAGAGCAGTTATAGGGGTGAATTTGGAGCAGAATTCCATGTTTGGAATTGTGACTGTGAGTATCATAGCAACCAAAGAGCCAATCCAGGCCGAGGCTGTTGAAGGCAACGGCCCTTCCCGCCCGCACCGCTGGTCTGGCAGGGAGCGGCCGCGCAGCAACGCCGTCCAACAAACGCGTAGGGAGCAGGTGCTTAGCAACGCTGTCAATCAAACCTGTTGCTAACGCTAGCGGGAGCGACCTTGGGAAAAGAAAGCGCCTGATTTGTTTGTTATTAATGTTTATATCTTGATTTACAGACACAATAGCGAAATAAAAACCCCAGGATCATGTAGAGCGGGTTAATACGAACATTTTAAGCCCAAAATGACGAGTCTGACAGCAGCAGTTACAGAGAGAGGGGCCACAATTTTACAATGTAAAGTGAATTGGAGACTGTGTTGATGGAGCCGGAAGTGCGCCCATGATCACTTCCTATTTGACGGCGGCTAGCAGGTTAGCTATGTTCATTTACATATACAGTCTATGGTTGCAACACTGGAATTTCCCCATTGTGGTACAAATAAAGGTTTATCTCATCTTATCTTTCACCATCTTGAAAGTCAGTAGTTTAAATCCTCCTCCTTGGGCAAGACACTTCACCCACTTTATAAATGCAGTGTGTGAGTGTTGGTGGTGGTTGGAGGGGCTGATGGCACAGATTAGCAGCCTCACTTCTGTCAGTTTGCCCCAGGGCAGCTGTAACGGTGCTTGGAAGGCGCTATAAATCCAAGGCATTATTTATATTATTATTAAAATTATGTGAAGGTTGAGTTTTTGTCACTTGTCCGATGTGTCTTTAAGTGTGTTTTTATTTGTGTTATTTACGAATACTCCAACTTACAACTTCAAAAATACTGCATAACATCATTCCGTCTACAGGCAGTTCACAGACGTCTTGTTTTGGACTGTTTGAACTGGAGAATCGTATCTGTGTGCTTCAGTCCATAATGAGACATTTGTTTTCAATTATTTTAAAAGTATTACTTTTATTTTATTTATTTATTTATTTATTTATTCATTTCATTTCATTTCATTTTAATTTATTTATTTATTTATTTATTTATTTATTTAATGATTTTATTTTGTATTATTTTATTTAGACTTCTTGTTTTGGACACAGTGATTATAAACAGGGTAATCCAAGCAATACCCCTGCTCAAAGTTAAAACCATTTTGGGACTTTTTTTCTGTCCAGACGGTAATTTTCTTAAAATATGAACTAAACAAATCTTATTATGATTCAAAGAGAAGATAATTTCAGACGTGTTTTTACAGAGATACAAAAACATGAAACAGTCTAGACCCGTCAGACAGCTCATCTATGGTCATAAAAGTGAACACGTTTTAATATGGTAAATTATGTGCGCGCGGGATTAAGTCCGAGTCCAGATTAAATTCCAAACATGTTTCAACATAAAGACAACATTTGGTTTGCGTTAACACGAGCTGCTCCAATGACATCACTGCACTTTTAGGGATTGATTTATATTTAGGACCAGTCAAGGAAAAATGATACAATACTGACCCCCGGTGGACAAACTGAGAAGTGCACCTTTCCGCACAACTATTTGTTGAGTGTACAAACTGTATTTTCCTACATAAATTCGTGCATATGGGTTCCTAACATTTTAATATACTAATTATTATGACAAATATACTCTTTAAATATTTTATGCTAACATCGTCTGTGTGGCATATGGTGAATTTTGATAATTATTTGCTTTATTTAAGAGTTGTATTATAGGCTACTTTTATGTTTATATCTAGGCCTATTTTATTCAGTACATTTTAATCAGAATATAATCATGGCCTGGTAATGCACTTATAAAATTAAAATAAAATAAAAATTAAAGCCACCATAAGTAACTTTTAGCTAAAAATAGACTGAAACAAAAGCATATTGTTGTTGTTTTGTGTGTGTGTGTGTGTGTGTGTGTGTGTGTATGTGTGTGTGTGTCTTTGTTTATTTCATTTAGCATTTAGTTTGTATTTATTGCACTGAAAAACTTCGTCCTTACTGTGAGTCGGCTTGCATCTCCACAAACCTTAACTCCTGTTTAGCCTCCTCCTGCTTGTCTCCATGGAATTGTTGTTCCTTTGTTTATAATCTTCCACAGTATGGCATAAAAATATCTCATGGAGAATGTTCCGAAGTGTGGCTTTAACTTTGTATTTTCATGGACTCGTGCACGCGACATTCCACTTCAGAAACACTGTACCTTTAAAGAATAATGAAAATGTAATACAATATAAAATCGAATTTAAAAAGACATAAAAAAAAATAAGTAGTAATAATAATAAATAACTGTAGGCCTTATAACGGACATTTTTTATATTTTATTTGTATTTATTTTATATATTCCCAGCATGCATCCGGGGCTTATGACGCAGCGGAAGTCCAGCGCACTTCCTTTCCTCCATTAGGTGAGTGCGTGGTCAGAGCGCGATTTTTTCTGCTCTGATAAAACTTCACTTTTCTCACATTAAACTCGCTCTTCTACCCATTTTCTCATCTTATTCGCGTGTTTGTCTGTTTAATTCCGCAGATCGCAACCATGGGCCGCCGTCCCGCCCGTTGGTGAGTTCAAAATCTGAGTTTAATCTTTTAGGCCGGAGCTCTGCGGAAAATGGCAGCGGCGGAGCTCACCATGTGCGCTAGAGCCGGCCCGAGCCACGACTGTACAACACCGCACTAAATTTACAAGATATCCTAATATTAAAACGTTAAAATGCATTGTTATTTAGTAGTTAATGTTCTAGCCGTGATCTACAATGGTTAACAAAAGATCTGGGTGTCATCTATCAAAGCTGAACTGTCAGATCCCTCATACACACTTCGCATTAGCAACATACACGTTTAGCATGTTTTTCATTGCCCTATGTTTGTGTAGTTGGCGTTATCTTCACAAGGGATTATTGTAAATTGTGCAGATTATTGGTGTCAAGGGTTGGGTTGGGGTAGATTGTGACAGTGTTGGTCTAAAATTACTATTAGTAAGCAGTTCAGTTTGCGTTTTACGTGTAACATTGAAACGAAATACCGGTACTTTGGTCCGGGAGCAAAACTGAGTCATTTTAATAAATATTAAGTAGAATTCCAGTAGTAAATAAAACGCTAATAAGTGATTGCACATATTCAGGAAATTACGCTGGCTTAGGTTACATTGGATTGAATCAAGTTTAACACTAATGGTTAACATTTTCAGCTTGTTGCACTGTTCTCCATCAGTGTAGTTCAGTTTGTCTGTTTGCAGTCTTCATCTTGTGGCACTTACACTTGATTTTTCTCCTTCAGTTACAGATACTGTAAGAACAAGCCCTACCCCAAGTCCCGCTTCTGTCGGGGTGTTCCTGGTGAGTTCTCTGCACTTATCATATTTAAGAGTTAAATGACTTTAAACACTGCAGTCTATTAAGCCGACCAGCCTCAGTTTGGTGTGAGGGTGGTGTGCAAAGGCTGCAGACAGCGACTCTCTGGTTGTGTATGACTTCGGCTGTGAGGTGCTGAGGCCTTTAAGGGACCATTGATACACGTCTATTTAAATGATAGAAAACTTATTTTAAAATCCTTTGTTCTTATTGGTCCATCTCCAACAGTTTTTTGTAACTGGTTTGTCTCTTTTGCAGATCCTAAGATCAGGATCTTCGACTTGGGCAGGAAGAAGGCCAAAGTGGACGAGTTTCCTCTGTGCGGTCACATGGTCTCTGACGAGTACGAGCAGCTCTCCTCCGAAGGTAAAGATGTTTGGGGTTATAATTGCGATTGAAGGTTTTATATTTCTTCTGTAAGTGGGTTATTGTGCAGCTGTCACATTTATGAATGTTTTTATTAAACATAAAATTGTAAAAATTCTCTTTTGATCAAGGGTGTAAAGCAAAATTTCAGAACTTTAGTGGGGAATTTTCTTAAAGCATGTTATTATCTGGACACTCCAAAAAGATTCACTTTTGCTAATACCGCCCATCACCAATTTTTTGAAAGGATAACTAAATTTAACAGTTGGATGGACGTCTCCATTGTTAGTCTCAGAGATATAAGGTTAAGTGTGTTTCTTCTGTCTCCCAGCCCTGGAGGCGGCTCGTATCTGTGCTAACAACAAAATAAAGTGATATTGCTAAACTTTACTGGGGAGTTGTACAGTCCCTTCACAGTTGTCTGTTTCCTCTCAGCCCTGGAGGCGGCTCGTATCTGTGCTAACAAGTACATGGTGAAGACCTGTGGTAAAGATGGCTTCCACATCCGCATGAGGCTCCACCCCTTCCACGTCATCCGCATCAACAAAATGTTATCCTGTGCTGGGGCTGATAGGTGAGGAGATGTTCACGATTATTTTAGTTTAAGATCTTTGGAATACTGTTTGTGTGAATCGTGCTGCTGATCTGGTGACGGGCTCAATGAAAGGGGGCAGGTGAAAATTCTGTTGACTGTAAAGTGGGATCTCCACACAATGAACACAACAAGCATAATTACTGTTTTTAGATGAGATTTTAGAATCCAAAATATTTGTTATACACTTGCAGCTGCAGACTTTACTTCAAGTGAAATGTATAGCCTTTCTGTGTACCAAATTAACAATTTGCTTCTTTGAGGCAGTGGAATCCAAACATTTGTGTTGAAACAAATGTTACGACCCAGCTCGGCTCGAGTCAGGGAGTTAACAAAAATCATATGGAAAAATGGTAAAATAAAGAAGTACTTTAATGAACGTGATTGTAAACGGCAAAGTAACAAAAATGGTTTAAAATATTCAAATGTATAAACAGAATAACCTAAACTAAGAAACCAAAAATAACAGGGTTAACAGATAACAAGTTTTGTGTTTCCGAAAAAACTGGTCACGTAGGCCTATTAAAAACGGGTGACAAAATAAGGGACACATAATAACAAACGAGTGTCCCAAAATAAACACGAGTCACATAAACCTACAAACAGAACTGAGTGAGAAAACAAGAGACAAAAACAGAACTAAACTTGTCTCACACAAAGTTAAACTCGGACAAGCGAATGACTAACAACTAAATGAGACACAGACAAAATGAACAGGTGTGAAGAGTCTCTCTTAAATATGGGAGGCGGCTGCAGGTGAGACACAGGATTGGCCAGACAGGGACACAGTCCTCAAATCACCAGCAAGGGCTCACACAGCCAGGATTACATGGAGAAAGGGACAGATTCAAACACGCAAAACATAAGCTACTAACAAATGAAAGAACTTAAGGCCTAGGTCCGTCACAGCAAATACAGCCCAAATGGATGTGTGTTTGAATGCATTTTGTAACCGTGTGCCCCTCCTATAGGTATGCTCATGTTTGCACCGCAGTCTGCTGCCTCATAAGTGAAGCAAAAGTAAACGCCCTTAAATTCTACAGCACCTCTGGTCATTTCAAACTTTGATTATATAAAGACTAGAAACTCTAATATGATTTTTGCTCTTTAGATCTAAAATCCTTTCTTGAGTGTTTTGTCCTTACCATTTCTAGTTATCAGCTGACGTGATATCGATTTTTTTTTTTTTTTTTTTTTTTTTTTTTTACAAGCCCATTTTAAGTCTGCACTACCTGAAAATTGTGATTAAAGCTTAACTTTGCTCCAGTCTGAGATCTTAAAGTTGACTGTGTTCCAGGCTGCAGACTGAGATGTTGATGATCTTTCTTCTGTTTTAGGCTCCAGACTGAGATGTTGATGTTTTCTCTTGTATGTTAATGTTCTCTCTTGTTCCAGGCTCCAGACTGGTATGCGCGGTGCGTTCGGTAAACCCCAGGGCACAGTGGCTCGTGTTCACATCGGGCAGGTCATCATGTCCGTGCGCACGAAGGCCCAGAACAAGGAGCATGTGGTGGAGGCTCTGCGCAGAGCCAAGTTCAAGTTCCCCGGGCGCCAGAAGGTACAAACAAACACTACAAAATACAGACAAATTAATCTATTGGCTCATGGAGGTCTGTTTAAAAGCTGCTAGCCCCAGGCCTGTCATGACGCATTTAGAAGCAAGATTTAATGCTAGAGAAATAGAACTGTAAATAACATTGAAACTTCTTTATACCACTCACACAAAGCAGGACAGTCCCAGTTAACGAGTTTTAAAATATACAGTATCGTTAAAAGACCTGAGCTGCAACAAAGGCAGAATGAAAAAAATAACTTGCCATAGAAGTTATTTATTCAAACCTGCAGCTCAAATCTTTGTATTACAACTTAAATAACAAACCTTCTACTGCAAAGAAAGTCACTCAGTAAATATTAAGCCTAAAAATATATAACATGAGTACAATACTATAACAGTTTAAAAATGTTCTGAAAAAGAATAATTTTAATATGAACAGGTTCCATATTTACACTTATTGTGACTTAATCGTTATTCGCACTTATTTTGGCCGTGGTAACCGTGACGCCAAGTTTAAATATGGTCCCATGCCTAGTCAGTTTGTATAGAAGACTGCATTTGAGTAATTCTCAACTGTTCTGGCTTTGCTAAAACCGCAAAACATTTAAACCAGGTCTTTGATTGGTGAGAGTGATCGTGCTCTATCAAAGCGCAATACAAAATCTTGGTATATAAACTGAGACTCTTTGACTTTTATTATAATTATATTTAAAATTGGGTTTTGTTGCCCCATCTTGATTTAAAACAACTCTATAGAACATTAGAAGTGTATATACCAAAGTGTGCATTTGCAGCTTATTAAGCCGACCAGCCTCAGTGTGGTGTGAGGGTGGTGTGCAAAGGCTGCAGACAGAGACTCTCTGGTTGTGTATGACCTCAGCTGTGAGGTGCTGGGGCCTTTAAGGGACCATTGAGACAAAAATACAAAAAAAAAATAAATAAAATGAACGTGAAATCAATTTACGGTAACTCAATGCTATTAAACTTAGCTCAGGACTGGGCGTTGTGGCAAAATTTACACATATTTTTGTTCTAATTTTCTTTTTAAATTTCAAATATGTACATAGCTTCATGAATCTAAACCAGGATTTTAAGCAGTACCATTTAAAGCAGTTGGTCAAATTGGTCAAACTCTAAACCACATGCTTTTACTGATGGAGGATTGGCTGTGGACCTCTCCATTAAAAACGCTCATAATTGACAATTGGGAAACATCGAGTCTCAAACGTAGCCCTTGTAAACTTGCAGGTTGTTGTTTAGGTGCGAAACCACTTGAAAATACAAGTTCCTTTAAGACCTAAATATGAAATTGTGGCCCTTAAGATGCAAGTTTTATTCTAATATATAAACCCTGTGTGTTTTGTCTCCAGATCCACATCTCCAAGAAGTACGGCTTCACCAAGTTCAACGCCTGTGACTTTGACGACATGTTGGCTGAGAAGAGGCTGATCCCTGACGGCTGTGGGGTCAAATACATCCCAAACCGCGGCCCCCTGACCCGCTGGAAGGCCCTGCACGCTAACTAAGCTCCACAGCGCCACCTACAGGCAAACAATAAATGTTTGATTATAAAAGTACACCGTGGGAGTCTGGTTTTGTTTCATGTGGAAGTAGGAAGTTTATTAGTGGTAATGGTGAGACAATGTGTTACACAAGTTCTGCTTATGGTGTTCTCTGGGTTAAAGCATCGCTGCGACATTTTGAAGTGCAACATACTGTTGAAGGAAATGGACTATAAACAAAAACATTGAATCTAAACTCCCAAAAAACGATTCCGTATGTACAATATTAAAAAAAACTTGAAATTACTAAATGGCAGAATGTACTTAAGTAGTTAACTTCTATGACTCAGTATAGATTCAAATTATTTATTCCACTCTCTACAGCTCAAAGCTTATGTCAAATAACCAAAAATACCCCAGTAGTGCAAAGAGAAAGTCCTCATGATAAATACTGACCCCCTAAAAATATTATTCCATCTATGTATTGAATAAGTGGATATAGTGACAGACCTAGACAATACAGGAAATGCAGATTACATGTAGATAAACTGACCATATATAAAACGATCAGATGGAACATGGGGCCCACATTGAAATGCTATTTTGAAAGCATACTCCATAAGAACATGTGTTTTTACCCGGCCCCTCTAACCTTCCACCAAGGCCCAAAATGTACACACGTGTTCTACATTTTCCTGATCATTCAAAATTGCATTAATCAGTAACTTTAAAGGTTCAATATTACGCAAAATGGATTCTTGTGAGCTGCAAGCCATGTTTTGTTAGCTCATCAAAAATATACCTGGAGTTGTTGTTTCATTCACATGTTTGAGTAACCCTTTATTAGTCTGTCTACACAACTCCAGGTCTGTTTGTGATGAGGAAATGACATAACATGGATCAGAAAATAGTGTAATATGGACCCTTTAAGAATGTCTAGTCCTAGACTTCGAAATGGCTGGTAAATGCTTTTTAAAATTATAAAACTGATTTTTCTCTCTCCGAGGCGGCATCATCAGGACATATCTGGGATCAAAAGTTAAAACAATTTACACAGGTCTCAGGGTGTGGTCATAACAAGCTCTTAACGAAGTGGCCATTTTGAAAGCTTAAAAATCCTGATAACTTTTACAAACATCTGATTTCAACAGACCCAAAATAGCATTTGTATTTTGATGATCTGGACGTAATATGTGATTTAAACTTATATCTCTGAAAATGGCTCCACACTGCACAGTATCAAACTGGTTTATCTATGGAAAATGTTTTCAAACTTTCTCAGAACACTACCTTACAGTCTCTTTACCTGTAATCAGTTTAGGACTGCTCATTTCCCATATAAAACTTTCACTTTGCACAAACTGACACTTGACCGGTGTGAAACTGATTGGTTTTATCAGCGGTACTATCCCATGAAACGGTGGAAAACCCCTTCTCTAAATGCGTCTTAAACATGATTGCCTGAAGTTGTACATTAACACCAACTTCATTGTTTAAACTCGGGAAATGAGATTCTTATCAAACTGAAAGTATCTCAGACCATAACAGTAGCATGCATTGGTCAAGCAGACTTCCGCTCTTGTGGGATTGTTGTACCGACAGCGGCTACGTCACCCATGCTCCCCCACAACAATTCTCCATAAATATACAAAAACATGATACAAAACTGTACACAGCAACTTGACAAACCTGATGTGATGTTCAGTAGTTTCATTAGCAGAATGCAGCTGGTTGTGTTGTGACAGAGCTCTATCACTATCACAGTGACTTAGCGCGGAGAGCAAAAGGAGGGGAGACTCAGCATCAAAAACTAAAATGAGTCTTTTTAAACATGTTAAGTTGTTTTCAGCGAATATAGTATTTTCAAAATAATCAAAGGTAACATGGAGAGCTAAATATGTTATATATTACAGTTAATACCCTCTCTTTAAAAATTGCCTATATTGTCATTGGGATGCTATTAAAAATCGCATTAATCAACTTTAAAGGTCCTATATTATGGAAAATTGACTTGTGAGCTTTAAGCCATGTTATAATGTTGTTACCTCAAGCATACCTGGAAGTTTGTTTCATTCACACGTTTGAGTGACCCTTTATTATTGGTCTGTCTACATCTCCAAAGCTCAAAATGCTGCATTCCACCTTGTGATGTCATGACTAAACCACGACTTGAGAAAATGAGCCACAAATCTCACCAGAATGAACTCGAACCACAGTTTAAGAAATGCTGATGTAACACATTCTTAAAGAGGAAATAAATGATTCAATGCATTTCTCAGTTACAATGACTGGGAGAATTGCACCAGCAACCTCTGTCCCAAAGCTATTGAAACTATCACTGCTGAAGTGTCTTGCCCAAGGATGGTCCTGGCTAGTATATTGAACCGCCAACCTAAGCCTTTTATCTATTGCTTTTGTCCCAACTCTTTAAAGGCGCATTATAACTTTTTTGGTAGATTGTCTGCTCCCTGCTTGTTTCCATGGAGATGTTATTGCTTTGCTTGTAATGTTCCACAGCATAGCGCTGAAGTTAGATAGGTTTTCATTGCTACAACCGTCTGACTCTTAATGGACACGCCTCTTCACAGATCTGACATGACCTGATATCACAAGAGTCAATTTTGTGTAATATAGGACCTTTAATGCCATACTGTAACATTCCAGTTAAATCATTAACATCTCTGACAACAAGCACGTGACAAGACGCACTTTTTGCTAAAAGCTGACTAAAATGATTCCTCCAAATTACATTCATTCCTTGGGACTTAAAAGAACTGGCATCAAGCACTGCCCATGTTGAGCGAGAGTCCCGCCCCGAGAAATGAATCGCCAGCGCGCCTCGAGTCTTGGGTTTCAGAGGCGGTCCGGGTGACTTGAACGCACCACAGCTGTAGCAGGAAAGAACCCAAGAGACACACGGTAAGTTATGTTTTTTACGCCAGCTTTTTGTTTATATTTGCGCGTAATTTGACGTAAAGGCTACAAGCGTGCGTAATGTGCGTGCGTAAAGTTAGACTCGTGGTTCTAACGGGTGTAGTTTTTTTTACGTTGGCGTGGCGACAGTGACCGCACAAAAAACACTGGACAAACGCATTAAACTGCCGCTGAATCAGGTTTATCAGGCTCCACGTTACAAAATCCGTTTCTTAAAACCTGCATGTTGTTTTTATGTAACTTGTCGGGACATGTTTGAGAAATTTTCACTCGTAATTCTGCCATTAATAACGAGTCCTTACTTCCCCTTTGTCATCTGTCAGTTTAAAATTAGAAGTTTTCCCTTATAGTCAGAGGTGGTAGAGTAGCCAAAAATTGCACTCAAGAGTAACATTACTTCAATATAATATTACTGAAGTAGAGGTACAAAGTAGTGGTCCGAGAAATTACTCAACTAAGAGTAAAAAAGTTTGGGGAAAGTAGTACTTGAGTAAAAGTAATTTGTCTGGACGTAACATCTGATTTATAATTGGGAGAACAAAACATGAAATAGTGCACAAAATGTTGTATTTTCAAACAGA
>KN470197.1:4089-70276 GCA_000787095.1 Periophthalmodon schlosseri
AGTAGTAGTGACAGTAGTAGTGACAGTAGTAGTGACAGTAGTAGTGACAGTAGTAGTGACAGTAGTAGTGACAGTAGTAGTGACAGTAGTAGTGACAGTAGTAGTGACAGTAGTAGTGACAGTAGTAGTAGTAATAGCAGCAGCAGCACCAGCACACCAGCAGCAGTAGCAGTAGTAGTAATAGTCGTAGTAGTAGTAGCATGCCAGAGTCAACCATGCATGAGGTACAGCTTTTTTTCTCATTGGATTACTACTAGGATTTCAAAAAAGTTGTAGTAGTAGTAGTAGTAGCCTTTTAACAACTTGTCCTGCAATATTTTGACTTGTAGTAGTAGAATACCTCTAACTTATCATTATTTTGAATTGACCCTAATTTACGGTAAATTGCAAATCTAATGGTAAACATAGAAGTAGCGTGTTCATTTAGTCTCATGTGTTTCCTTCTATAGGTGTGAGAGCTGGAGTTGTTTTTCCCTGACCCACATTTGAACATATAGAAAGCAGATGGTCAGTGCTCAGTAACAGGATCAACGCTTTCTGGACAAACCAGTGCAAGCCAAGACTAAATGTGTTCTCATGGGGGCAGGACAAATGGTGGGGTTTGGAAGATAAAAGTAAAAACTGAAACCTAGCTTAATTAATGTTTCTAATGTAAAAAAGGTTATTTCAGTTATGCAAATGCTGAACAACATATTGAGGCATTTCTTTATAACACTGAACCAGTAATTATGGAGATATTAACCATCAACCCTATCAAAACATCTACATTTTAAATCTTTGCAGTAAATAGTCAGTTACTTTTTGAAGAAACTGTACTTCTCCGAGTAGATTTATAACACCATGCTTCTTTGTATAATGAAAAAGATGACATTTAAATTTAATCATGCGTCAAATTTCCATCCAAACAGTTACTCAGTACTAGAAAACACTCACCATTTTCTACAAATACTTTTAAATTTTTACTACTTTTGATGCCTACTTACATAACATTATTTTAAAGTACTGCTAATCTTACTTGAGCACACATTTGGCTACTCCACTCACCAAACCATTCTCTTACCAAAATTAAATTAGCCGTTAAATGCTACTAAAAGTGGTAGCATTTGGTCCAATCGGTGCTATGTTATCCATGAACCCACTCAAAACATCTGCATTTTAAATCTTTTGTCAAATAGTTAGTTTTTTGAGCAGTTTTTGAATAAATTGTACTTTTCCAACACACAGACAACATACTTCTACTTGAGTAATATTTTGCTTAAAGTAACAGTACTCTTACTTGAGTAAATGCCTTGGTTACCCTTCCCACTGTGAGTAAGTGAGTAAGTGACAAAAGCTTTACGTTGACAATATAAAACAACAATATAAAATTTGAACGTTTGTGTTTCTTGTAGCGCTGAGAATGTTTACTTCCAAACTATTTTTTATCTGTCAAATATTTATTTATTTTTACATTTTGAAGATTACATTCATATTTAATCCTATCTCAAATTCTGTGTCGAACTGTTACTCGAGTAGCCTTTTCTTACGCAGGTATTTTTTGGGGTCACTACTTGAGTGACATTATTTTAAAGTACTGCTAATTTTACTTGAGCACACAGTTAGCTACTCCACTCACCAAACTGTTCGCTTATCAAGAGTAAACTAGCCCTTAGGCGATGTTAAATGTGCATGTGGGCCAATTGAGTTAACGAGGTTTTCAGAAGCACTAAACGTAACGACCCAGTTCAGATTTTTACAATGCCCCCCCTCTGCTCCGGTGCTGGACATAATCAGGTTAAGTGACATTACAACAGCAGCAGCAGGGTCACGGTCTGAGCGCTCACCACAGCCCTGCACGAGAGCTGAGGAGATGGAAAAATGAGCTAAGGCGTTTAAGGAACACTGGGACACGCGAAGGGGAATATGTGAGGTAATATGAGACGGGAAGGGAAGGGCTGGCAAAGGTCTGGAAAATCAGACGCTAATTAAAACGTGTATTGATACTAGATACTCATTTGAGCAAGTATTGATACACAAAAATCACCAAAGATCAACCGCATGGTAACAAAAAGAAAGTACTGATGCTTTGGGTTGAAAATGACAAATTGTAAAAAAAAATTCTGGTATTGAAATTGGTATCGAGTATTGAGCCTGTCCCTTTGTTTCGAATTTGAGTTTAAAATTTTTGTGGAGCGAAAGCTTCGGGGGCAGCAGTGGCTCGGTAGCGTTTGCAGACCAGTGTTGTTTTTTTACAACGTTGGCGGTCTGAGCTCAATTCAGACCATTGCTGTTGTGTCCTTGGGCAAGACACTTCGCCCACCTCGTCTTTGTATGAATGTGACGTTTGTGTGTGTGAGTTATGGCGCAGACTGTTGGTCTTCTGTCGGTCTACCCCAGGGCAGCTGTGGCCGTAGAAATAGCTCGTGGAGTGAATAAATAATGCAAGAAATTGTAAAGCGACTTTGAGCGTCTGAAAAAGTGCTATATAGACTCATGCATTGTTGTTGTGAATTTACGTGAGTATATTATGTCATCTATCTGCTTTATGATTTTAATGAGTCACATAAGAAAGTCATAATGTGTTGTGGGACCTCCTTGTGGTTGTGTTTCCATCAGGTGGGTTAGCTGTCGTTTACAGGTCAGTCCTGCATTTTGTGTGATCCATCAATGTTTTGTTTGTTTTGTTGTTTTTTTTGTGAAATAATATGTTTATTACACCTAAAAACACAGGGAATTGGTTTATAAAATGCATGCATATTTTTCCTGATCATATAACCCACACCCTAACCCTTTCATCCATAAAGTTACTCTAGGCCTATATAGCATGATTTTGTAAAGACATTCTTAACAACGTACAAGAAGCAAAATGATTGATCAACATTAAAGGGCCCATATCACACTACTTTCTGATCTTTGTTGTTATGCTGTTTCCTCATCACAAACATACCTGGAGTTTTGTTTCGTTTCGTTCACACTTGTTTAACACACAAACCCTGAGTTCTTATCTCAAATTGAAAACACTCTGTTCCACTTTGTGATGTCACTAGAATCATTTGGCTAATTTCAGCCCTGGAATTGCCCGTCTCTTCTGAACAAAAGGTAAAAAGGTAGCTGTTAACGTGAAAACTACCGCTTCATGACGTCACAAGGTGGAACAGAGCATTTTGAGTTTTGGCAGGATTACTCAAGCGGTGGAACGAGCATTTTGAGTTTTGGCAGGATTACTCAAGCGTGTGAGAATGAAACAAAACACAACTCCAGGTATGTTTTTGATGAGGTAACAACATTCTAAGAGGCTTAAAGCTCACAAGAGTCACTTTTGCATAATATAGCACCTTTAACATACTGAAGATATATTTTAAACAAAGTGATGATGGTAAAACTTGCTCAGAATAATTGTGCAGTTCAAAAACAGCAGACAGGGAGCTGCTGGGATCTATATAACCAAGGAAAGATATATAGATATATAAAGATATGTTTCTTTTTCCCATCATGCAGTTGCATTTCTGTTCTGTGCCTTATGGTGGAGATAATGCACACAAAATATTTACCTTGGTTTGCCAAGGTTAAAATAGTTGCTAGTGCAAAAACAGACCAAATACGCCCCCTAATGGCAAGAATACACACCTCGGCAACAACCCTCCTCAAGTTACACAGGACAATGTATCTTTATCTCTATGTAAAATTACTACTACCCAGTTTTACTACAACTACTACAAATGTACACATAAAATACAGTTGCTGGTACTAAAGTTTAACCCATTAACTGCCTCTTGTCTGCTACAATTTATATTTTTACCCATTGCCTCAGATTTCACAAGCCCCTCTCCCAAAAATAAGACCTCATCTTTTTCCCTTGAGCCCTAGTGGTTAGAGGGGTCTGGGTTTGCCCTTTGAACTTTACGCTCTGCCCCCACCCCTCCGCCCCTGCCTGCCCCCGCCTGCCCCGTCTGCCTCTGTCCCCGTGTCAGTGAGTGTGTGGGCGTACTGTAAATCAGTCAGGAGTCCACTCCAGCTGTCACCGTGCCGACAAAAAAATACTCGGCGTCCAAAAGTACGTGATGAGAAGAATCTGTGCAATGTTTGTGTTATTTTTATTAATCTGCTGTATACATCTACTATTACTACTACTACTACTACTACCTCTACTACTGCTATTACAACAATTAGTACTATCATTACTATTAGTACTACTACCACCGGAACAAACAACAACTACTACTACTATTACTACTACTACTACTACGGCTACACTACTACAACTATTATTACTACTATGACTATGGCTAAAAAACCCATGGCCCCCCCCCCCTACCACTTCTGCCACTACTACTGCTATGAATATTATTATTACAACAATTACTACCAGCCTCGTATAGTACTGTTATTACACTTACTACTAGCTTTACTTCGACCTCTGTTGCTACTACTAATACTACTACTACTACTAAAATTATTACCTATATTCTACTATTGATGCCACTTTATATGGCTATGGCAAAGTTTGTTGAGTGTTTGCCTTCTAACTGGATGGTAGCCAGTTAAAGTCCTTATCTGAGCACATACTGACCGTGTGTGCCCAGTGTGTTTGAAAGAAAAAAGATTAGATTAAAACATTTTTTCCATGTTTGCAGTTTTTGAAATGTCCCTAATAACTGTCCAACTCCGTGTGGTGAGCAGTGGACACAGACAGGATAAAAGGCAGCAGGTGCGGGACAAGCTGCTAGTGGAGGTTCAAACCCAGAACTCAACCAGGGAGGTCCCAAAGTCAGGGGCCAAGAGACCAGAGACCAGACTGAAACCTGAGCCAGACAAAGACCGAGGCTGGAGTTCAACTGTTTACATCTGACCATAGCTGTAACCTCCAAAAAACTGTTAGATTGGAAATGTCTCTCCCACTCTTCACCCCCATTTCATTATATCTGTCACATCCAATGAATCCCATATGGACAAAAACAAAGTAATGCTACCACTTCATAATAACTACACCTTAATAAGCCTTAATAAGTATGGATCTGTCATTGCATTGTCTGGAACGTTTACAGTACGGCATTAAACTTATGGAGACAAGTAAGTGACGCCACCAGGCCCAGTTACAAGTCAGATCTGTGGAGAGGAGGGTCCACTTACAGTAAGAATGCATGTTTTTCAAGCAATAAAAAACACCCGTGATTGAATAAACACAGGTGTAGTTTAATGCTATACTGTGGAACATACAAATAACATTTCCATGGAGAAGTCTTTGTTCACACTTTATTAAGGTTGTCCAAAGTGTAATTAGTTTTGTGCAGTGGTGGAAGAAGTACCCAGTTTTGTTAACTGAGTAAAAGTACAGATACTGGAGCAAAAAAAGTAAAAGTATCACATGAAAAAATCTACTTAAGTAAAAGTATTGAAGTACTTGAAGAGAAAAATGTAAAAGTATTTTGCGCAATTTTGAGGTCTTATAAGGCTTCAAATGTAGTGATTTTTCCTAGCTGTTTTTATTTGTATATTTTTGTTTGCTCAAACTATGACCTCGATAAAAAATATTACTACTACTACTACTACTACTACTACTACTACTACTACTACTACTACTACTACAGCAGGTCTCAAACATTAATAAAAATACTTTTACTTTTCAATCCTGTTCAAAAATGTAGTGGAATAGAAAGTACAGATACCTGCTCTCCAATGTAGTGAAAGTAAAAGTAAAAGTATCCACTTTAAAATTTACTTAAGTACATTTTAGACACCTACAATTTTGACTTTAATACAGTACTTTACTACTTTTATTTTGTTACGTTCCACCACTGGTTATGTGCTATAGTAATTAAAAAGTGGTACCACGAGTTTGGCTGTAATGGGTGACGTCATGTGGTAAGATGCAAGTTCACTTAAAAAAAGTCCCCTGTTTGTTTTCACATCATTATTTTATGCAAATTCAAAGCTAATCATTTAGATTTTAAGATGATCTATATACATTTATTATGAAGTATTTAAAAATAAAAATCTATTAAAGTATATTCACCTCACATTTTAATTACTACATGAATCTGTTGGATCACTTAGACTGCGTTCACACTTGTCATGGTTTGATCCTTTTCTGGTTTAGTTTTGATCTAGTCTCAGTATAATCCAATTTTTAACACATTATATATAACACATTAGAAGTTGTATTTTCATCATATTTGTGGTCACAACAATTCGATAATAATTCAGCCATTTCTCCCAGTGAAGTCACCTGTCTTAAATATAACCGCAGGCACCTCTTGACACTCCCACTGAGCTGAGGGGATAAAGTTAGCTCCAGAAGAAACCTAAGATCCAGAGGAGCCTTGGGAACCCAGAAGGAAGGTCCATACAAGGAGCTCGGACCACGGGGTGACGCAGAGTAGCAGAGAACCTAAGTCTAACACCGCGGCTACTGTTTAAGAGACTAGAATGTATCAGTGTCACTAAAAAATGAACCAAAAAAAAAAAAAAAAATCTAATATAATTCTTGATAAGTATGCAATATGTATGTACTGTTTATATGCAGTATTTTGGGGGTGGTTGGGGAGGTATCGGGGTAGAATGGCCATGTTTCATGATGTAATAATTTGAGATGGTAACGAAGTAAATGTAGTAAAGTAAAGTATTGTACTTAAGTAGACTTTTTAGGTATCTGTACTTTACTTAAGTAGATTTTAAACTGGATACTTTTTACTTTTACTCCACTACATTTGAGAGCAGTATCTGTACTTTCTACTCCACTACGTTTTGAACAGGACTGAAAAGTAAAAAGTGCTTTTCATATGGTTTGAGGGATTATTTTTCCCATGTTCATGGTAACATCCCAATTAAAATTTTTGTGTTCAAGCATTGGCTTTGAACAAACAAAAATAAAGACACAAAATTCATAAGAAAAATTAAGAAGTTGATTTGCAATGTTACTGTTGACCAAAATCTGTATCATTTTAATCAATATCACTACATTTAACCCCTTAACAAATTAACAACACTTGCGTGAAATACTTTTACTTTTTTCTCTTAAAGTGCATTTTTAAGTACGGTTACTTTTTTATGTGATACTTTTACTTGAGTAACTTTTTACCTCTGTATCTGTACTTTTACTTAAGTAACAAAGTTGAGTACTTCATCCACCACTGCTTATCATTTTGAAAACAACAACTTTTTTTTTTTCCTGTTCGAGGTGGTAAACTCAGATACATTTACTCGGTTACATTCACTTGAGTAACTCTTTAAAGAAACTGTACTTTTCAGAGTACTTTTCCAGCAGCATACTTTTACTCCTACTTCAATAATATTTGTGTTGAAGTAACAGTACTCGTACTTGAGTAAAAGTTGTGGTTACTCTTTCCGTTGTAAGTCTATAAGTGACAAAAGGCTTATGTTGACAATATGAAATGATCTGAACATTTGTGTTTCTTGCGCCGCTCCTTCAGATGATTTAGTTTTAAAATTTTTGTGTCTATTCTTTTAAAATACCAGACTGTGTGCATTATTTAATGTTTTGTCCTTCAGATGACATTAAATTTAAATTATAAATCAGATCTTACATCCTGACTCTTACTCTTTAATTTACTCTTACTTTAGTAGTTTTCCCAAATACTTTTTCACTCTTACTTGAGTCATTTCTTGGATCACTGCTTTGTACTTCTACTTGAGTAACATTATTTTTGAAGTAACGTTACTCTTACTCTGAGATTGGGCCACAAACTCTCCACCTTTAATCATGTGACTCAAACAGCCGTTGCTTTGTGATTATATAATGCTGTTTGCTTGAACTGTAGCTAAACCAAAGTATCTGATAATGACAGCTAATTACACCATAGAATTCTTTGGCCAGTATCATATCAACATTACCTTTATTCTACCCGAGACAGAAATAGTTATCCCCAGTGTGAGTCAATAATGAACAAATATAAAAAAAAGCAAAACATTAGTACCGCAATATGTTTTTTACTTCGACTCTAACTGATACGTGCTTGTCGTGTGCACCTGTTGCAGGTTGTTTTACTGTGAGTTGCTGTTGGATGCCACTCTCGCCTCTTAAACATATTATTCAGTTAAGTGTACATAGAGACCTATTAATAGTTTACGGCTGTGTGTGTGTATCATGTAATACTGCGTGAGTATACAATAAACTGTGAGGGGGATTTGACTCTGACCAAAAGTACTGCACTGTACTGTAGCTTTTCATAGTAGTGTATTGACAGCAAGGCACTGCAGGTGGATAGGAAAAAATCTTTAATTTAGATCCATTCGAAATACCTTCTGTAGTTTAGTCACATGGATGTAAGAACAAAATGTCTTACAAGTTTTACAAGTGTATAAACGTGCAAGTGTAAACATTACCAAAAATGACTATATTCGGGACATATGAATCTGAAAAATAGACGGAGCCAATTTTGTTTTGTTAGCGTATTAGATACAAAAAAAAGTACAGAGGGGGTTTTGGATATCTTATTTAGTAGTGAGTAAACTAGATCTTACTGAAAATTGCCTTAAAAATTCAAATTTTTAAGTAAAACCTGTAATCAGACTTAGAATTAAATATCTACAAATCGTTCTGTACGATTGGTCAAACTCTTGTTACGTACATGATTGTAATGTTTGGTGCATGTAGGTTACACTGCCCCATATAAAGCTATGGAGGAGCTATTGATTAAATGAAAAAAATAAAACATATTTTGGTGCAGATTGTACATTTTTGTTGTTTTCACATGAAAGCTTGTATTTTATGAGACCAAAATGACAAAAAACCCTAAAAAGTTTTCCTTTATGTCTCCCTTAAAAAAGAGGGTGTTCTTGATTATTTAATATCTCTAGTGGCAGTATCCAAGTTTGTAGAGTTTTTATCTAATGATCGGCAGGTTGGCAGTTAAATCCTAGCTCCTGCCAGTACATACTGCCATTGTGTCCTTGGGCACGGCACTTAACTTGCTCAAAGTTCATTGTGTGTGTCAGTGGGTGAGTAGTTCCTTGAGTGCCCAGAGACTGAATTTATATAAATCGACTATGCACCATTGGCCATTAACCAAGTGAGATTTTGAAATTGTGAATATGAATAGTTAGTTAAACCCAACCTGATACTGAAAACTGTGGGATTAGCACTAGCCCCCTATAAACCCAAATGACCCCCTTTTTAGTTGCTGGCCACTGTTATGTATTTTATTCATAAATCATAATCAGTCAGGAGTCTGTACATGCTTCTTTTAATATGAGGTGGTCAAATTATGAAGTTTTTTTTCGGATTTTCTCAAGAGACCATATTGCCCATCTGAATGAAGAGACACTTGACACTTGTTCATCCACATAAGACTTTATTGTTGGGTACAGCTTGTTTTCCTGTGTGTGGGGTTAAGACTTGATGCTTGATGGAGGGATGATTGTGAACCTTCAGAAACTCTTGGTGCTTCTCTCCATTCCTCCCTCCCTCCCTCTCTCCCTCTCTCCCCCCTCTCTCTGTCTCTCTTTCTCTCGGGGCAAAGTGCAAAAACAACCGTTTAAAAAACACGTGATCACTGTCCACTTCCTCTGGGCGCTCAGGGCTGGTGCGAGCTACGGGGTTCGCACACGCTCAGACGCAGACTTAGGAGGTCTCGAACATCTTCTTCCTGTCGGCCTTGTCCTCAATGTTCTTACGCCAGTCGCCCACAGCTTCTGACGACTGGAGGAGAAAGACAGTAATAAGTCAGTGATCAGTGACTCTGGGTAATAGTTGACCGAAAGTTGGAAACTACAACATAAAACCCCAAAAAGACTGAATTATTTAAAATGTTTCGACGTGAAATATTAAAGATGCATTATGTATATTTTCTAGAAGAGGGTCCACCAGCTGCTTGCCTCATGGATTTGCTATTACTTCACTTAAAATGTTCCACAATAGGGCATTAAACTTAGCCATCTTGCATGTATTTACAACCACTTTATAACTTCACTAGCTTGTCTATTTAGACTAATGACTAACATACTGACTAACTGACACTTCAGTACCTGTGTTCCCTAAAAGGGCAGAAACACATGATGAATTATAGTATTGTTAAATGTATCTATGTCTATTCCACCAAGTGTAATATTAAATAAATAAATAAAATACTATTTAAAATAAAAATTAAATTAAATAGTAAAACAATGTTCTTCAGATCACATTCAGATGAAGACTGGTGGGTTGCTGTTGTACTTCACTGGACTCACCTCCTCTTTGACCTCCTTCTTGACCTGCTTCAGGTTGGACCTCAGATCCATGGTGACCTTGTGTTTGGAGCCCAGCAGAGCCTGGAGCATGGAATCAGCGGACATACGCACTTTCTTCAGAGCGGGCTTCTTCACTCCTACCAGGTCCACCACTTTGATCTTCAGGTCCTCAATCTGGAACACACACATTTGAGCTAAAATCTGTTGACACTATTCTGAAAGACATGGAACAGTCCTGCCATTGTTTTTGGTGACACTTTAGTTTAGAGACCACATATTAATAGCATATTAATTTGCTTCTATGGAGTATTAACTGCTAATTTTTAGATCACCATGTTACCTTTTATTGTTTTGGAAATGTTATATTCACCGAAAACAACGTATTAACATGTTTTATAAGTTTCACTTTTTGAGTCCCTCCTCCCTCCGCCATCATAAAACACTCAGCGTGCATCCCACTAATGAAACTACTGCACATCACATCAGGTTTGTCAAGTTGCTGGGTACAGTTTTGTATCATGTTCTTGTATATTTATGAAGAATTGTTGTGTGGGAGCGTGGATGATGCAAGTTTGTGGACTGAGCATTGCACAGAATCTTACAGCTAACTGTAAAGAGGGTTTGAATTGGGCCCAAGAGAGATTACTAAAATACTTAAACATGCATGGATGACAACGAAAACCTTTTCAGACTTGTTTTTGATGAGAGAAAAACATTAATGTATGTAGTGTTAGAGAAATTCAATTTCTGGGCTGTACTGAGGTCACTCACTGCCAACTCAGTCCTTGCTATCTTGGCCTATGCCATCAGACTCCCGACAACAGAAGAATAGTCAGACTGGACTGCACTAGACTGGACTAGCAGTTACTATACCAATTAGTTAGCGATTAGTCCTGATGGAGACACCGTTTGGTCCTGTTCTGTTATAGTCCTGTTTTAGTCTAGTCCAGGTTTAATCCAGGTCTAGTTCCAGTATAATGCCAATTTTAATGTGGCGTGTGCAAATATTAACGCACCCTAAATTGTCTCTGCAGCCTCTATTTTTGTATTGTTTTACTGTCTAGCATGAAAAAATATATATCTAATTACTGATTGATTATTATTATAGTTTTCATTTGATTTACCTCTTTGTCGGCCTTCTGCACTTTGGCCTCGATGTCGTACCTCTCGTCATCAATCTTGTCGATTTGAGCGTAAATTTTCTTAGCCAGCTCCTGTTGTCCGAAACAATAATCAGATATTAATAATTGGACTGATTATAAATAGTATTACAGGTACTATGATTGCTATTTTAACCTTTTTCATAGTTTCCCCACAATTGCAGCTAAATCTAAAAGTTTTTGCCATTTTCCAAGAGTCATAATACTATGTCACATTGACTTTGTGCCTAATAGTACAATCACATATTGTTTTTATAATCAACTATAACTTTTGCCAAGACCAGTGGTTCTCAAACTTTTCACACCAAGTACCTTCTAAGAAAAGTTTCCAAGTACCACCAGATCTAAACCAGGTCTAGAACGGGACTATTCTAGGTTAAACTAAGGCTAAACCAGGTCAAAATGGGACTGCATGTGCTAAATTTGTAATTCTAAACAAGGACTAACCCAAAGGAGCACACAATTGACTCTGCGGTATGTAATTTTTCTGGTAGATGGTCTGCCATTTGCCATATTTTCTTAGTGAATAAATGTAAAATTCCACACTGTGGAACATTTCAGTCTCAGTGTAGACCATGCAATGTAAAAGTACATAGTGCACTAACTCTAACCCTATTTTTTTGGTTTATATGCTCTGCTTGCTGCTGTCTCCTGACCTGGACTTCCTTGAATGACAACTGCTTTATTTTATTGGGATTTTCTTGGTAGCACATCCACTACTAGTCAAACGTTTTTTATGACTATTTGCATTGCAGATTCTCACTGAAGGCATCAAAACTATGACAGGCATGTTTTTGGTGTGAGAAAAACATTAATGTATGAATGAACACATATGGAATGTAGTAAACAAAACAAAAAAATCCTGTTAAAAAACTGTTTTAAATTATAGATTTAAAAAAATAGCCACTCTTTGCTTTGATCACTGCTTTGGATATTTGTCAGTGATGTCAACAAAGCAAAGGGTGGCTACTTTGAGGAATTTGAATCTAATATATAAAAAAAATACTGTATATTTATTTCTGTCAACTTTTTTTTCATTGCTACATAATTCCATACATCTAGCACCATATATTTGATGTCTTCTGTATGTATCTAAAATGAAGAAAGTAGTAAACATTAAAAAAACGAATGAGAAGGTGTGGCCAATTTTTTGACTGGTAGTGTCAGTTACATAAAATAAAAAACACAGTTCTGACTTATAGCATGACTTCTCACCATGAGAGCAGCCTGGTCCCCCGCCATATCGGGGTCGGGACAGTGCTCGTTCATGTAAGCCTGTTTGGCCTCCTCAATATCCTTCTTCTCCTGCTCCAGCCAGTTCAGGGCAATCTGCAGGATCACACTCTACACAGGAAAACATGGAGCCGGTTAGACTATCATAACAAAACACAGTGACATCTTCTAATAAGAAATACCTTCAAGTGATGCCTGCGGCTGGATGTCATCTTTTTCCTGTTAAGAGGAAAGTTCATTTGCATTTATTTGTTAGTTGGACTGTACATATTAATAACAGAAAAACACTATTACTTTGTTTTGATATATTGGGTGTTTTTTCATATAGATGCTATTTTGAATCCCAGTAAACCAAATTATATTGTTTAGTGACCTTAAAGCAACACTATGTAACTTTCTGGAGGTAGCAAATCACCTGCATGATTCCATGGAAAGTTAAAACCACTTCGGAACATTACAGCCAAAGGAACAACATTTCCATGGAAAGAGACAGGTTTGTGAAGACACAATCCTGCTCACGAAAAAGTTACATACTGGGGCTTTAACTTAAACCCTTTTAACCCATATCAGAACTTCAAATCATATTGGTCATGGGGACCTGATTTTTATCTCCATAAGTGAAGTAGGTCCCCATGAATTGAGTCCATACAATGTAATAAATACCCGCCCATAATAATTTATCTGTCACACACACACACCAATCATAAGACAGTGCATTTTTAGCAATTCCATTAAACTGGTCTTGCCCACTTACTCAGACATCTTGGCGGTTTTTGAGGCTCACGACCTGCACAGAGACACACAGTATTTGAGTGATTTTGACCTTTGTGAAGAAGTTCTCTGAGATCAGCATGTTCCTCAGTGAGAAGGTGGACTTGGATGGACAGAAATATTTGAGCTGTAACGTGATCGCGGGCCACAGCTGAGGATGTGAGCCTCTCCGGACTAAACTGGGACCAACAGGATCAGGTGGCAACTGGCAACCACCATTTACAACTCTATAGGTAACTTTGAATCATTTGGATGTGTTTGCCAATTAACAGCAGTGGTAACTGAGTTATAAAGCTATCAAAAGAGAACAAGGTAATTATGCATATCATGTATTCTAATTTCACTAATTAAGTATTGGATTAAAAAAAGCATTGAACAACCATGGTTAACATCAATCACCAATCAATGTAACAAATTGCCATATCAAATCAGTTAAATTATCAATACTATTATTCAGTGCTAATGTTTGGGGTTTTTTTCCAGAAATTTAGAAGTGAAAGTGAAAGTTACAAATTGTTAATTGCGCTGTTGTAGCAATCTGTTTACCAACCAAGATTACTTTTTACATTACATTTTACTTCCTAGTGTTAAACTTGTTAACCTTCAAGACACAAGGCAGCTGTCTGTAACTGCGATGCAAAGAGTCATAGCATTGGCCAGTCTATAGGCACTAAGATACACCTGTTACTTTCTAACAACTTCAGAGCAATAAAACTGAAAATTTTAAAGCATAAATTTAGCCCTGACAGCAAAAGGTGAAAAGTCATCGACAAACAAACAGAAAGTGAGTTTAGAAAGAATCAGAACAGGTCAAAGGTTTAGATCAGTAATTTTCAATTTAGATTTGAGGTATTTCAAAATGGCTGCCGCTTGGCCTATTAAACATTGTCCTGTTAAGTGTATGATGCTGTTCTCAGAGATGTGCTGAAAAATATAGAAAAATAAGGTTTTTTCTCACCTATAGAGAGGAGGAAGAGGACAAGACACACTGGGTGGAAGATACGGACACACTGTCAAAGCCACAGACAGTGAAAAATGAAAAAGGGTATATATGGTGCCTCAGCAAAAAGCTCCAGCCTCTTTATGGAAGTGGATTCCCCTTCAGACCAATGGGCCCACGAGCTCCTGAAATACATCCAACCAACCCACCAACCCAGCCCCGCGCCCTCCCCACCCGCACAGGGACAGGGACAGTTAGACCTCCATCTGAGCAGAGGGCGGGAGACGAGTCACGGACTGCACTCAAACAACAGGGACAGAGGAGTATCATTTTTCCTTCACAAAGTTATTATGATATAAGATTTTGTTTCTAGATTTCCAATTGGTTTCATTCTCATCTATGTATATGTGCAAGAAGTTTGAACGGTCTAACGTCTATTTGACAAAAACAATATTTGAAAACTAGGAGAGATTCGTGTACAGTGACTGTTGAGTGAACAATTCTTACATTTTCCCATGCAATAAGCTTGGTTAGTAATTTGTACAGCATTGCTTCCTATGAAAATGTTTGAAATAAGTAGTCAGCGAAGTTCCAATGGATCCACCATATTTGTCACATTTTTCTGTAAAGAGTTGTAACCACCAGATGGCACTAAAATGCACCTTATGCTTTTCATATGACGGTATTATCAAGTCGTTTTGGTCTTGGTCAATTATTTGGGAAAAAAAATAAAAATACTGAGAGAGATATTAAAAAAAGTAAAATTCTTTCCTAGCAACTTGCTTAAATTTTGAAAAAAATAGATAAAACTAGGTGTTACTTCAAATCATTTATTTTTTAATGTTTTCATGAATATGTACATAGATGTAAGGTTATGTTGTATTTGGTTCTACTACTATGTATATAGATGGCTCAGTTCAGTCCTTGGTTTAAAAAATGTCTCCAAACAGTGAAATCCAGTCACTCAGACCTCAGCTATGCCGTCAGCCCCTCGCGCGTTTGTCCTTCTGGTGTTTAGGAAGTCTCGAACATCTTTTTCCTGTCTGCTTTATCCTCAATGTTCTTACGCCAGTCGCCAACCGCTTCAGTGGGCTGCAAAGAAGAAGATACAGAGATATGGAACTTGTATCAAAAGGTATGTTGACATGTTAAATAGAAAGTAGCCCATTCTCGTAACAGCCTCCCACTCCGCTGTGTGTGGGACAGTGTTGGCTGAAGGGCTGGGCAATATGATGATAAAAATCCAATAGTGATCTGATCAAAGTGACAATAAGCCTTCTCTGACTGAATGACAACCGGTTTTAACCAATCACAGTGAAGTATGGACTTTCAGAGGCAGCAGATGTATTTGTGAATTGTGAATCAAAAATTCATATTCTCTAGGAAAATTGTGATTTTATTCCTAACAGAGAGGGATCTACCCACTTTTATTCTGCACCTGAACGTAATCAAATGCAAGGATATTCAAAATCCCGTGCATCATGGTGACTCATAATTATCATGTAGAGTAAATACAACAATAAACATGTTTCTGTTGAGTCAGTCCTGTGACGTGTCCTCACCTCCTCTTTGACCTCCTTCTTGACCTGCTTCAGATTAGCTCTCAGATCCATGGTGACCTTGTGTTTTCCTCCGAGCAGAGCCTGCAGCATGGCGTCAGCGGACATACGCACTTTCTTCAGAGCGGGCTTCTTCACTCCAGCCAACTCCACCACCTTCAACTTCAAGTCCTCAATCTGGGGGTAAATGAAATCCAACAAACCCAGTTTAGAGCCACGTACCTATAACATTATAATAGAAACTTAAAGCACTCTTTTCTTACCTCTTTGTCAGTCTTCTGCACTTTGGCCTCAGCGTCGTACCTCTGATCGTCAATTTTGTCAATTTGAGCATAAATCTTCTTGCAGATTTCCTGTTAAACAATATACTGCATTATTTATTCTGCTGTTACACAGTATAGGGGTCATTTCAGTTTGAAACAGTAGTACAGAGTAACCTGCAAGAAAAAAAGTACTGGTAATCGATAACTTTTAGATTCTTAAATGTGATGATGTCATACTCCCGCTGGCAGGACACAGTTTTTGTTATTGTAAACATTTTATTTCCATTATATGATATACGATAGCAAAATCCACCTGGTCTTTTCTATTAGTGACAACTATGTCCTTGTACTCACTATATTACAATAAAAAGTCTGCATATTAACAGGCCTGCATCTAATTTTGAACCATGAGTGAAGAACAAAATATACTGTTAAACAAGCCCACTTAGTCCCTTCACACACTCATCCATGACTGAGAAACAACTACTTTAGGAGGGCCTGTATCTGACTTTTATTTTTTCTAGTTGAGGGAATCCAATCTCTCAAATCAAAGACGTGGTTGAATGAGAATCACGTGGAATCAACTGCTTGTGACTATCCCAGACAGTTGTCTTTCTGTAAAGGTTCAACATCAGACTGAGAGAAGGGAGAAAGTGGATAGGGCTAACAGTCTTTGCCCAAAATCTCCATTAAATATTACAGACCTATAGAAAGTTGTGATGTCATCTTAAGTTTATCAAATTGAACAGCTTGACCACACAATCTACATCTTAAGAAACAAACGTCATACATGTGCACTAACCATAAGGGCAGCCTGGTCTCCGCTCAGGTCTGGGGGAGGGCAGTTCTCATTGATATAGGCCTCCTTCGCTGCACCTATGTCCTTCTTCTCCTGCTCGAGCCAGCCAGCTGCGATCTGCAGCATCAAGCTCTACACAAGGCACGAGGAACACCGTTAGATGTGGAACCCAAAGTGAAAGTGAAACTAATGTTTTTGCCCTGTTCTTACTTTCAGATGATGCCTGCGGCTCGAGGTCATTTTCTTTCCCCTGTGAAAAAAAGAGGAGATGGTAAGTACACAAGGATATTTTTTCTACGTTCACGTGAAGTTATCTCTACATTATTCACCTTTAATATTAAAACATGAATAAACAGTGTGGTTGGAAAAAGAAATACAGTATAATAGTAAGTAGAACTTTAAGAAGTTGTGTAGAGTTAGGTCAACTTTTTGCTTTTTTACATAATACTTTCTAACCATTCTTAGAAAATCTTTGGTTTTGTACTAATAAACTAGATGCATATTACTTCACATAGCTTGTAAGATGATTAGCTTACTTACTCAGACATTTTGGCCAATACTGATCTTCAGACCCTGTTCACAGACAAAACAAGAGTCAGACCTCACAACAGCAGGCCATACAAAACACACTGTCCTAACACTACACGCTATCGATCATCCACCTCCACTGGAAACCTGAGCTCTCTCCACCGATCACAATCGAGCTAATTTTGGAACCCGGATGTTGGGCGGGTCAAATGCCAGGGCCAGAACAGTTGCCCGTCGTTCTTTCTGAAGACACTGGAACCAAATGTGGCGCCACCAAGCACGCAGTGAGGGCTGTTAACACTCCACAAGGCATGTTGCAGCTATGAGCAATATCCCGAAACAGAACAAGAGTCATGGGCCCACCAAACAGTAAAGAAGTCTTCAGATACTCACAGGCTTAAGGGTAAGTCAAACACAAGGATGCTCAATTAGTGCTAGATTAACCTAAATCCCAAAAGAAAACCATTACTATACTTCTTAGAAAGTTAAAACCATAATTTGGAACATTGTCCATGGAGATAGATATGTTTTATGCCATACTGTGGAAGATTATAGAAAAGAAACAAAGAAACAACATTTCCATGGAAACAAGGAGGAGAAGGTCCTCCTCCAGGACAAACAGAAGTCAGGGTTGTGGAGATGCAAGCTCACTCATAGTAAGGACACATGTTTTCTAAGTTTTTCAGTGCAATAAACATAAAAAAAAACAAAAAAAATGCCTACTTTTATTTTAGTATATTTTATGTCTTAAAAAGTTACAGACTGTGGCTTTAAATGGTACACAGTTTAATGATTAGTTCTAGAGTGCACCAATAGCCAAGTCAAGGTGACCCCAACAGACCAATTCAAGATGGTTTCAAAATAATGTTCACGAGATTTAACAACTGTTAAACAAGTTATAGTTTGCATCAATAAGAAATTTTAAAATTATTGATAAAAAAAATGTGAAATTACTATCATCATATATGTATAGTTTTAAAATGAAATTATAATATAATACTTAAAACAATAAAATTCATGATGTTTGAAAAAACAAAACAAAAACATAATAGCACCCATAATAAATTGTAGGTACTGATTTTTTTATACAGTATTTTGCTATAATTTGAAAAAAAAAAAATAAAATGAAAAATAAAACATGAAAAATATGTTCATAGTGCAAACTGTATGGCAAAAAATTATAATACACATTTAAAAGACCAGCAATTTTTACCACCCAAGCTATATTGCTGCAGTACTAATTCCCAAAAAACTCACTAGCCATTATTTTTCATCCCGTGTGAAAATTGTCAATAAAACCACTTAGATAAGTATACATATATTAAACAGCACCACACCATACACCTGTCCACATAAAATAACAATTACAAGCTCACCTAACTGAAGATGAAGGACTACTGCTTCTGGCGATGCCCGAAAAGACAAGCAGAGGAAGAGGAGGGGGCAGAAGAACCGTCTAAACACTAACTATTAAACTTTGTATATAAGAGCTCGCTCAGCACATAGGCCAGTCCTCTTTATGGTATGGACGTGCAAATGACCAATGGGCCATCGGGAGCCAGAAATACCACAACAACAACCTCGTAAATCTACAGAAGTCAGCACCTCAGGCTGAATATTGCAAACACTGTACACCCACCCACTGTTTAGAGCAGGACAAATGAATGGCAGGTGTAATGCTATGGGAGGGGTCACAGTGTGTGCCATAAGGGGCAGCCAATGGGAGGCAAGAATACAGGGACAAGGAAAATCAAAAATCTACATTGCAAGTCACAACAATAAATCAGATAATTATAATAAATGTGTCATATTTTGGAACAATATGGACAAAAATATCCCATTTCTTAATTATGCAATACACCGATTTGTGTCAGATCAAAGCCAAAATTTACCTTGTTGAAATATTAGGCTAATATTTAAAGGGACACTATGTAACTTTTCTGGAGGAGGATCCGCCAGTCGCTTGTTTCCATGAAGATGATCACTTTGCCTGGAATGTTCCTACCCATCTCCACGGAGACAAGCAGATTACACTAACAGGCCAAGTTAGTCACATCTGTGGAAAGGCAAGCCCGTTCACTGTACAAATGCATGTTTTTCTATGTATTTTACTCGCAATAAAACAGCGAGATAGATAAGTTCAATGCAAATGCAAAGCAATAACGTTTCCATGGAGACAAGCAAGTGGCGAACAGTTACAAAAAGTTACAAAAAGTTACATTACATTAACTATTAATAGGGATGGTTTCACATTAAGTCTCAGTTCTCTACAGAATGTCTTCAGTTGGCAAATTTTCAGACATTGCATGTGTAAATGTTCAAAATAAATAAAATTGGCACTCACCATATGAAGTCACTGTAGCCGTGGTCCATTGGCAGTCACTTGAAGAGAATCCAGTAAAATCCATATGGGAACTCAGGACTATAGAGGATCTCTACTGACATCTGGTGGTTGATACTAGCTTTATACTTGTTACTGGTGGACTTGAACAAATTATAACTTCTCAAACATTTTCAAAAGTAAAAATGTATTTTATTTTTGTCCGGTTTACTTACAGTATTTGTATGTAATATGCTTTGTCATGCTAAGACAAATATCTACTTCCTTACTTTACTAGTGCATCTATACATTCAAAATTACTTCAGTGGGTGAGTTTTTTTTAAATATCCCAGAACATTTCATGACAATTTAGCTTTTTAATCCAGGAAAAAAAAGTTTGGATAAACTGAGGAGACAGGTGTGGCAGACCAAAAGGTAAAATAAAAATGTCTTTAGCTAGTCTCAAACATCTTCTTCCTGTCGGCTTTGTCTTCAATGTTCTTACGCCAGTCACCCACGGCCTCGGCGCTCTGAAATATAGGCAGAAACAATCCTCAAATTCTCCTCTAAAAGATTAATAATAAGCAAAACAATAAAATAAATGGACTTGCAGTTGGCATGCAGTTAGATGTATTCCCTCCTTGTTCGTGTGTCTGGTCACCTGTCTGTTTCTGTCAGCCAATCACAGCCAGATACCTTTGCCTCTCAACCAATCATCTCTCACTATTCATACAAACGTACTCTCTTCTCTACTTCTCCCTAACTCTGCCATAGCAGCAAAATCATCAGCCTCCTCAGCCTCCTTATCCTCTCTATCTGCCTGTCTTCATCACCATCAGTGTCTCTCGCAGTTAAAAGCGGACTATAAACTCATCGCAAAGAATAATTACAATGTTTGAGATGCATACGGTCAGTGAGGAATAACTTTGGACCACTTTTCATGCTTATCAGTACAAATCAGGTACAGCACCTTTAATGAATCAAATGAATACAACTCCTGTAGTACTCAAGTACAGATACTGCATTCTGCCATACAATTCACCTAGAGCGTGTACAGTATATTGCCTTTGGTGCACACTCACCTCCTCCTTGACCTCCTTCTTGACCTGCTTCAGGTTGGACCTCAGATCCATGGTGACCTTATGTTTGCCTCCGAGCAGAGCCTGCAGCATGGCGTCAGCGGACATACGCACTTTCTTCAGAGCGGGCTTCTTCACTCCAGCCAACTCCTTCACTCTCATCTTCAGTTCCTCAATCTAACACAATACGGGACCAATATGACATATTAACTTCAATCATTTAAAATTGTCTTACAACTTATAGAATGAGAACTTCCTGTGCCAATTCTTAGATAGTGAGTTTGTTAGTAAGTCCACCAATCTCAGGTTACCGCTGCTGTAGTAAGACAGTGCTATTCATTTGTTGATTTCACACATTTACACATTCAGAAGACATAATATTATCATCTGAATTGATAATTGCTATGGCAACAGTCTCAATATTTCATCACTTTGAAACTCATAAATACAAGACACATTTACTTAAAGGTGTAATATGTAACTTTTCCTGTAATACCTGTAACTGAATAAATTTAAGATGGATAAAAGATGCATTTCCATAGTACCTTAAAAAAACTATGTCTCCTTTAAAAAAGTGCCCGTTGCTTTTTTATAATAATTTAAATACAACATAATTGATTAATTATAACCATGTGCTACAGTGGTTAGTTAAGTGAAATATTTAAATCACCTCTTTGTCGGCTTTTGCCACTTTGGCCTCTGTGTCATATCTATCCTCATCGATCTTGTCTAGAGTCTGGTGCAGCTTCTTGCAGAACTCCTGAAAGACAAAATATTATTAATGTACCTCTTATTTGCAGTAAAATCAGTTACACTGAAAAAAAAGATATATTTTTTTACCATGAGGGCAGCCTGGTCTCCGCTGAGGTCGGGGGTGGGGCAGTTCTCGGCCATGTACGCCTCCTTGGCCTCCTCAATCTGTTTGGCCTCCTCTGCCAGCCAGTTAGCAGCGATCTGAAGCATCAAACTCTGCACAGAGAAGGATGGACAACAGATTCATATTATTTGTTTAGAAATAGCTGACACTACACTGTTACAGCTCCAGGCTTTCAGCGCTTTCCCCTTGTAGTATGTGTATATAAAATGTCCTATATTACACAAAAAGGACTCTTGTGAGCTCTTAGCAATGTTACCTCCTCAAAAACATACCGCAAGTTGTGTTTTGCCTTTAACTCAGTAGAGATTGGCAATTCTGAAATGATCTAAATGATTCTTGAGAAGGCGTGTAGAGTTTAAAAACACAGCGGAGCACTTCCTCTATTATCACACGACATCACAAGGTGGAACGGAGTGTTTTCTATTTGAGAGAAGAACTCTCTAAGCATGCAAGGTTTGTGTGTTAAACATGTGTGAATAAAACAAAAAAATAATTCCAGGTATGTTTGTGATGAGGAAACAACATTACAGCATAAATCAGAAAACAGTGTAATACATGCCCTTTAAGTCCTGTGTGTGGTTGAATCCTGTCTCTTTCCCCCATGTCATTCTGGCTGTGTGAGACTTTGCTGCAGATTGGAGGACTGTTTTTCCGCCTTCCCCTGGTTGGCTGCCACTCACTGGCCCCTGATTGGTGCATTGAGCTCCTGCCTGGCCAATCCTGTGTCACACCTGCAGCCGTTTCCCATATTGAAGGTGATTCTCCAGACCTGCTTGAGGCTGCTGGTCTTTGTAACCAGTATGTCATTTCTTGCCTCTTGTCCGTCAGTTGCTTTGTTTTAAATGTGTCTTTGTGTGTTTTGAGACTGTAGCTTATTTGAGCTTTATGCGTCTCTTGTTATAATTTGTCATTTGATTCTGTTTATGTGCCTGTGTGAGTTGTTCCAATTGAGATATTTGTTGTCATTGCGGTTTTATAGTTTAAAGTGTAAATTCTACTTTGTTTCTATAGTTTTGACTCATTCATGTACATATTGTAGCTCACTTTCCTGTTTATTAAATGATCACTCTATTTTACCATTGAACATATTGATTTTTGTTACTTCCCTGACCCTAGCTGAGCTGGGTTGTAACAAAAACTATATTGTTATGAGTATTTTTGTATATATTTTGTAGTAACAAGTGTTGTTTATTTGTTGAAAAGGAAACTTGTTTATGTAATGCACTGCAGTTGAAGTATTTACTGGGCTACCTATTAAAACAACTGTATTTTTTCAACAAAAAAGTGCATGTCAAGGTTTTACAAAATATAAACGGTTAAAAATACTGTAGGTTGTCTCGTGCAATATATCAATTATTTCGTGACCATAGTTTACAAATTTGGCACCTATCTGTGAGCCCCAGCATATCATCTGCCCACATCTATAACGCAAACTTCTCTGCTGCAGAACTGTTCTCTAATAATCTGGACATTTCAGGGATATCTACATTCTAAACAAGCAATGCTCTGCAAACGTGGCTAGGTAAGTTAATTAAAAATTTGAATATGAAGTTAGGATCAGCACAAGTTTGTTTACCTTCAGATGATGCCTGCGGCTTGAGGTCATCTTCTTTCCCCTTTAAGAAACAAGAGAGGCATTACAAACAATAAACACTGAAATACTCGTATCTATTTCACAAGACTGACAAATGGACTTACTCAGACATCTTGACTTCCTTTTGGCTCTGACTCTAAAAGAAACAAAAACAATATATTGGATTGTTCTGGAATTACTTTGAGTTACCATGCTATTCCTGTCCTATTGTTGTGCTGTAAAGTACAGTGCTACCTGGATTTTGTTAAGCTTTGTCAAAATCATTTAACCCACACTCACATTATGACTTGAGTGGTTCTATTTTTGGAAAGCCAAATTCTCTATTCCTATTAAACAGGAGACCTCAAGCAACAAGGTCAGGTGTAATTCTGGCTTGAGGTCAAAAGGTTAACGGCAGCCTTTAGGATTTGAGTTTTTATGTTGAAAAGCTTAAACAGCTGTTCTGACAAGCTCAAAGACAAGATAAATAACTAGCGGTACAACTTGTAGCTACTTAAATATAAAAACACAAAGTAATGCATACAATCGCTAAAACACAAATATGCTTAAAAATTACACAACAGAATAGTACAAACTCAAGAGTTCACTTGTATCGTGAATCCTTCTGACCCCTTACTTAAGTTGGCAACATGATATTCACAAGTACTTATGCAATCTACTACTACTGCAACTGCCACTCCTATTATTGCAACTGCTACTACTATAATTACTACTGAAAAGATGATGTATTCAATCTAATTTAATCATGGAGGAACATATCTTACACAGTGACAATATTTGGGTAAAAAATACGAGATGATACCAAGTTGTTTTTGTTTTCTAATTAAAATATCGGAAACATTGTAAATAAGCCAAACATCAAAATATTCATAAATACGAACTAAATACGAACTAAATAAGAACTACGGTACTCAAAATTAGTACAGTATTTGACAATTTTGATGATCTTACATTTTTATGCCAATTTGATTGTATCTATAATTACAATTACACAAATTCAATTATAATTTAGAAATAAAAAAGAATAATAAAAATAATTCCCCATTTTAAGTATTGATCAGATTAATTACATAGAGTATTCCATTGACACAAGCACAGGAGCCTCTTACCTACACAGTGAAGATGGCGAGGCAGCGATGGGATGAGTCAAAGACTAAAAGTTGGACATCTCTGGGGGTATATATGTGCTTCCACTGCTTTCTGGGGACCCTCTTTATGGACATGGGCAAACTTTGAGCCAACCAACCAACTAGGCCAACAAGCTCCTGAAATACCTTCATCTTTTGACCGTTGGGGCCATAAATTCTGCATCAGTCACTAGTGGTCCCTTGGACTGTGGTGGTCAGCAGTCCTGGGTTAGCCCAAAGAAGCCTGTTGGTAAACATGTCTAAGGAAGAAACAAAGAATTACATTTGGGATAAAACGAGGAATTATAATGTGACTCAGTAGTAGCGTCTCACCTCTAGATCAATACGCCTTCTTCTCGAATGACCAATACTTAAAATGTTTACTAATCAGGTGAAACAAGTGAGGTAATGTCTAGAAATAAGGCTGCACAGTAACTGTTCATCATTTGAAATGATTCCATTTGGACATATATGTCAATGTCAATTGTGAAAATACAATAGAGTAAATATATGTGGTATAAGAGTTAACACTGAGAATAAAGTGAATTTGAGTGCTGCCCTACAATTGGGTTATGGGTTATTTCTTTTAGGATGAAGTTAGATGCACTACTCCTTAGGCTAAACACAATGTGGCCCAACATGCATGGTCATTTGAAACCACTTAACCCATATCAACACATGGAGTGCTACAGCAAGTCCTCTACTGACCCCTAATGGTCCTGTGGCAACTAACAAATTCTTTACATTTTTTTGTCAAATAAATCAAAATAGTTATTCTTACAATGTTGGCAGCCATTGACTTGTATGTTAAAAGTTAGATTCACTTTTCACACCTTCCTGAGTTGCAAGTCTGGATATTCTGTCCCATCTTTCACTGACTTAAACAGCACTATAAAATGCATAACACAACACAACACCACTGAATCACTTTCCTTAAAAGTTTTGGCTGATTTGGATTCTCTGCTCAGAATGGAAATTAGGAATACAATGAGTACATTTTTGTTACGGTAGGTTAAAAAAGGTTAAGTAACACGAAAACTGCACGGCTATGATGTGTCATGCACCTTTAGTAGTGTTATGAGTCTCTGAGATGAAGACAAAATATCTCCAGACAGTCGATTAGGAAACATATATTTATTATAAAATCTATCAGAGCAGGAAGTGGTCAAAAGTGAACATTCACACAATAATAATCAGGATCACTACCTACAAAATAATGCACTTTAAGCCAGGGCTACTATGAAAAATAGGAGGTATTTATAGTAGAACTCATGAGCTGAAGTGACATACGCTAACAGGTGGAGATGGAAGTCACAGGTTTAATGAAAGACATGATCTGAAATCACTGAAAAAGCTCCATAAATTCCATAAAAAGTGCCACAAGCCCAGAGCGACCAGAGTGTGTTTAGGAGGCCTCGAACATCTTCTTCCTGTCAGCTTTGTCTTCCACGTTCTTACGCCAGTCACCCACTTCCTGGACCTGCACCACACAACACACAAACAATATCAGTAAGAGGGCCAAAAGCCTATTGTACGGTCTGTAACTAAGGCTGCACAATAACTATAATAAAAGAACATGTCAAATATATAAAAATATCATATAATCCATATATCACAATGGCGCCATGGTTTAACTGTCAGATTTTCGAATAATGTGAATGATCAGCAGTATTTTCCACATCTTTGACTCATAATACTACCATATCATTAATATCATCCTTAGAAATGGACAGTATAATGAAAAAACTATATCCAAACTTAATCACTAACTATAGCGTAAGTGCAAGATTAAACAAATTTAAACAAACATTACATTTTTTCCAGCCCTGTACTGCCCCAGTATAACTCCCCAGTGTCCCGGGACTCACCTCCTCCTCTTTCTTCTCCTTCTTGACCTGCTTCAGGTTGGCTCTCAGGTCCATGTTGACTGTGTGCTTGGAGCCCAGCAGAGCTTTGAGCATAGCGTCAGCGGACATACGCACTTTCTTCAGAGCGGGCTTCTTCACACCAGCCAGGTCCACCACCTTCAGTTTCAGGTCCTCAATCTGGGACACACAGTGAAGAAGATCTATCATTTCATATGTAAGGTATGGAAATCAGTGAGCATTCGTCTGGGTCCTAAAGTAGCAAAAGACACTAGTAATAAGCAATAGTAACAGAACTGAGCAAAGATGCAATACTGTGTGGTAGATATTTTGCATTACACATACCCAATAAATCAAATTATGTGCAATTTATTCAGAAATAAGTTCATTCAAAACAAATACCTCTTTGTCTGCCTTCTGTACTTTAGCCTCCATGTCGTACCTCTCTTCATCAATCTTGTCGATGAGGGCATGCAGCTTCTTGCAAGTTTCCTAAATAAAGATACCATTGATGGCTTATTGTCGAGGCTAGAATTTTGTACGGCTGTTGTATCGTAAGATTTGTGAAAAAACTCAAACTACCACTATGGGTGTTGTATGAGGCTTACCATAAGAGCACTCTGGTCCCCGCTCAGGTCGGGAGCGGCACATTTCTCAGACATGTAAGCTTGTTTGGCGACAACAATATCTTTCTTCTCCTGCTCAATCCAGCCGGCAGCGATCTGAAGCATCAAACTCTGCCCAACAGAAAGCAGACAATTAGTAAAACCAGAAATATGCAACATTATTTTAGAGAACCAGAATCTTTAGCAAAGGGTGGATGTAACATTTTTCAACTATACTTTGATCAGAGAACTAGATATGGCTAGAGTCTTGTAAGAATCACTTGTTTTTATTGGGATGTTTTTTGTAACACTGGTCCTGAGGTAAAATATCCCCACATTAATATTGCGCCGTGTAAAGACAGTTGCACAATTCAAGACAAGACTCAAGACAAAACTAGGACTAATCTAGCACTAAACCAGGACTACAGTGTGCCCAAACCAGGAAGAGGGAACCTTCTTCTATTTAAATTCCCAATTAAAGTAGGACTGCAAGATGAATACAAATAGTATTTTCAAATTTTAGGATGAGCTCTGTTAAAACATCAAAATACTGTAATGATGTGATATTTTGTGTTTAGTTCAGGGTTGACACCTTTTGTTGTTCTTTTAACTGATTACGTGTTGTTTTTAATGTAACTGCTTTTATATGTGACACTTGGTTGCTATGACAACAAGATGATGTGAAGGTTCGATTCGTCAGTTACTGGTGGTTTTGACAGACTGGCTCTAGGAGTTAAGACTGCTCCTGCTTTGGCGTGGGTTACGGCCTATAGTAGCTCTTGTGTTCAGCAAATAAACAACCAGAAGAAATTTGGCGTGTTTCCTTACACCAGAACATTACAATACTATTACCAAAATTAACACTAGTCTAGGTGTTAAAAATATATTTCAGCCCCAGAATTAAATATATAGCTCTAGTCAGTCAAAAGATTAAGTTAGATCTTTGACTGGATTGCGTGTTAAGACTTTTGAGCCAGTAGATGGCGCCTCGCCACTAATATAGGAGCTCTGACTGATGTGTAAATGACAAGTGCAAGTGACACTGGAGATGTTACAGGGAAGGGATTTGTTCCTGGTTTAAGGCCTACTCAAAATCACCATGACAACCCATAAACATGTCACTCAGAGCATGCCACATGGATTTAAAGTGAAACATTAAAGCACAGTTGGGTTGGGCACATTCTCCAGTGAGCTTAAAATTCCAAGTTGTGCCTTACCTTCAGATGATGCCTGCGGCTGGAGGTCATCTTTTTGCTGTTTAAAGCAGAAGAAAATACAAGGCAAGATATTTAATTTAGGGGACATATTTTGTAAAATCGACTTTTATGAGCTTTTAGCCATGTATTAATTATGTTTACTCATCATTAGCTTCCTCAGAGTTGTATTTATGAATCGGCTGATTCATGCATGTTTGATTAATCCTATATTGTCCAGCATTTAACACTTGAGTCCTCAGAAAAAATTCAGTTTTCATCTACCCCCTATCTCCGCCCACTTCCCTGTACTTACTTGCAACTATTTAAAAAAGTCAGCCTCAGTATCATATATGTATAGTTCGAAAAGGTCACTTATCCATTTTTTAACAATAAAAACACATGAATGATAATGTGCTGTTTGTTACAGTGAAATGCCACTATAAAGTTTGGAACAGGAAGTCAATGGACCTGTTTCTATTATTAAGCCATTTTAGATCAATATTGTGGTTCACCATGATTAAAATGGAAAATATGTATGGTATAGTTTAATAGTAAATCCTTTAACAGTATTTTATGTATTAAATGAATATGAAATTGTACAAATAGCCAAGGGTTCTTAGCATTAACCAAGGGAAATAGCTCTTCTATGTGGCTGTTTACTAGAATGAATTTGTGAGTGCGTGTCTGTGATACTGCATGTAATATGAACAACAAGCATAATGACAGTAATAGAATAATTTAAATAAATAGATACAAATATATACATATATATTAAAAAAATACATACTCAGACATGTTTGCGGCTTATTTTCTTCACAGCCTGTTCAGAAAGAAGAGAAAATCAGTGAGTCAAACGAATCAAATTAGATGTTGAATATAAGAGCCATGCGCAGCCTCCAGTGGATGAAATGTGATCTAATAAAACAGTTGATGAGCGTGGGGCCGATGACTGAGCTAAGTTTGGATCCACAGGGGTCAGATGTCGGGCCTGACGCCTGTGCTAAGCTCCTTTACAGGTGTTCCAAACTAAATATCCTCTGGGAGTTAACACAGCAATGCCTTTCATAGAGTGGGATCTGAGGCTGGGAGAATGTGCTGCTGCAGAACACTCACTGCCAACATCTACAGCCCCGACCAGTATCTGCAAATGAGGCGCTCACCAAGGCCAGCTGTTTCACACAAATAATTCCAAACGTATTTAGGATCCATGTCTTAATTGGGACAAGCCACGGACGAACACAACTTGGGTAAAACTGTTCATGTGTTTTCAGGGTAAAGTTGCAAGAAATCCACCGTGTTGCATTATCATCTCTTAAACTAAACAATTAAAACTATACAACAATAAATAAGTAAATAAAACAGTCCAATTATCGGATTATTTAGTTAATATAATAACATACAAAGTAAGATTAGGGGAAGCAATCTCAAAAAATGTACACAGAAAATAAAGCATTCTGTTAATCTGTCATGCAGCCTCCATCTCAAATTCTGAACTGTCAAAAGTAACATTACCATAATCCATGATATTAAAAAAAAAAAACACAATTATTGGATTATCTATTTAATATAAAAATCGCATACATTAAGATAAGGGGAAGCAATCTCACCACAAAAATTTAAACAGAAAATAAATTATTCTGTTAATCTGTCATGCAGCCTCCATCTAATAATCACCTATAGGATTTATATAGCAGTGGTAAAAAGCATCATCCAAATCCAAAATTAAAAAAAAAACAAAAAAAAAGCTTGTATAGTTTAGTTAATTTATTTCAAGCATAGACAAAATTATGTACATACTAAAAAATTAAGCATTCATCACTACTTTGAGATTATGACTTCCATTATCTTAGCACAACGTCATCCAGACATGCAGGCAGCAGGTAAACAAGACTCACCTAATGGACACAGGACGTTCAGGCGGACAGGGGCAAGGGAGTAGCAGAGACAGTGGGAGTCGATGGCGGAGGGGGCATTTATATATGAGGCGGCCGATAAGGATATGGAGTTCCTCTTTATGGAAATGCACAATCCTCAGGCCAATCGCCCCGTCACAGCCCCCCCGTGTCATCTTACAGTGCCAACTTCATCCAGTAAGTCAGGAGATGGTGAGGAGGGGCCGGACATCATTTCAGGGCTCTGAGGTCACAGGGATGCTATAAAAGGAGGATGTGGGTAAAGGAACAGTATAAATCCAGCAGTGAATGAGGAAACTTTCACCTATAATATAAGAGGTTACAAACACTTTACTCATTACAACGAAGCTCAGTAGAAATCACACATTTTGGAAACTTGAACAAATTTAATTCCAGTTCAGTTTTGTGTTTCACTGTGCCACAAAGGGATGCCAGATTTAAATAGTTTACAATTTCCACAGCCACTCTTTATAGTTTGGATACATACTTATATTTATTACTTTTTTATGGCAATAATTTGCGATTGAATGCACATGGGCTATCTCAGTCTGTCTCAGTTTTAACTACTGTATTTTAGATTTATGATTTGACGTATTGTGCTAAACAGCTAAAACAGTGCTGAAAATTCAACAACCTAAATATATGCAACCTATTCGGATGTGTGTCATCGTTGATCGACTCCAAGTCTCTTTCCTATTCTTATTTCTTGGACCCAAGATAGTTCTC
Source organism: Periophthalmodon schlosseri (assembly GCA_000787095.1). Lineage (NCBI taxonomy): Eukaryota > Metazoa > Chordata > Actinopteri > Gobiiformes > Gobiidae > Periophthalmodon > Periophthalmodon schlosseri. The sequence goes on from KN470197.1 coordinate 34,809, forward strand.
CAATCCATCAGCCAAAAACATTTTAAAACACCAATTACTCCAAATGACCTTGCTGAACATAGAGCTAAAATCATTACGTTAACAACAGTCAATTAACTCCTCCTATCTTTAGTACTTCTGAGTCAAACAGTCCTCGCCATAAATTCCACCAATTAGTCACTGGTTTATCGCTAAGAGGTTGTCCTTTCAAATCCACTCACCTCTGCCCGTAACGCACCCATCCTTCTCCCACTTCAGGGCATCGGTAAAGGACTTTTAGGTTGTGTCATCTTCCCTGAGAAAATTAGCGGCAAAGAGGCCTCCTTCACAGCTGTCACGCCGCCTTAACGAGTGAAGGGGAGGTTCAAAAGTTAACGAATGTCCAGTGTGGGATGGTAATTGAAGACTGGGTTACGGCTTTCTCCTTGGCAATGTGACCTATAAAACAAGAGACGACAATGATTTGGTTAGATAAAAACAAAAAATAATTAAACTAAAAATCAAATATTATTCAGAGCAGTATATAGAAATGTTTCAATCTCATTTGGTTCATATTCTATTAGAAGGAATTACTGGCAACAACAAGCCCTATTGTTACAAATATATTCACTAAATGAAAAATAAAACTCTAAACGCTAAAACTGCGACTGAAGTGTTGCGCCATTGTCCATCTGGTCAAGACAGAAATCTGAAAAGAGAGAAAGCGGTAGAGAAGCTTTGATATCACTTTTAACTATTGCCTAAAATAAAAAGTGCTTAACCAGCATGCATATGTGCCGTCTATAAATATCACATAATCATCACTGGCCCTGGTTAGCGTTTCATCTTGGAGTCCAACTCAAGGTCCATAGCCCAGAAATCCTTCCAGACCATTCTGCGGCTGCTGGGGCAATCACATATCAACTTGGCGATATAAATAGATTGGTAAGATTTCAAATGCCGGGCTTTCCATCAGGGTAATGTTGCTTGTATATATTATAACTGCATTTACCTAGCCTCACCTTCAGCTGTGGTACGATAAATATTATTCAAGAAGTCTTACTAGTTCCTTCAGGACACAAGGGAATGCATTACAGATTACTGTTTACTTGTGGCAAATTTAACTACTTTCACAAATGCAGCTATCTTTCCTTCTTGGGTCCAAATTATAATTCATATTTGCTTGTTACTATTCAAAATCAGCAAGATGTGTTCTGTGTCTTTTACTGTGCACTTGTGTTATCTATATTCTGGGGCTAGTCTTTTTTTCAAGTAAAAATATGGTTTATCATTTTAAAGGTCCACAATAAAACAATTCTGGTAAAGAGCTTGCCACCTGTCTTCATGTAAATGTTAGTGCCTGGAATGTTCCACAGTATGGCATGATTGATCTTGCATTTATTTAATTACAACTGTACCTTAAAAATTAACCTTTTATTGCTAACTGCTAATCTGAAAAAAAACATGCATTCTTACTGTGAGCTGGCTCACCTCTCCACAGGTCTGAAATGGAGAACATACTGTGGAACAATCCAGGCAAGGCAATAACATGGAGACAAGCAGTTGTTTTGGAAAATGACATGAACTTTATTGATTCACTGACGATTCTTGGTCATCCAAAACCCATCTGCTTGTATTTCGGACAGACCAAGATTGGTTCAAAATGGTAGCATACCAAAACTACTACTACTTGTTTACTGGAATTTCCTAATTGTGGGACAAACAAAGGTTATCTTATCTTACTCGCTATTATTGGTAAAAGATACTTGTTGTTTTACCATCTTCACAGCAGACTCAGAAATACCAGCCTGATTTATAGTGTCCTCATTGGTTAATCTTACGGGTACCACTTTATAACAACTACCCCTTAATAATAAGTATAATTCCTAATGAACAAACAGTTTATTACGAAAGATTCAGGCTTCTGCTACTTAACTTTTTAATTAAGGAGTAAAGATTTTAGGTATTAATTAACGAGTTACTAAGATTGGATTTTTCTCAATCAATTATTTGTTCATTATAAATAAAGGTTATTAAATGTGTAGTTATTATAAAGTGTTACCACATTACCTGTTAGCCCGTCTGACCCCGGCACGTTAGCAGTCTTTAACAGTCGGACCTGGGACCGGGGGTGCAGAGGGGAGGTGCTGACAGGTCCGGGTGAGTCACGAGCGGGAGGATTTTGAGGCATGCTGGGTATTTAGCAGTCCCAGGGTGATTTCTGTCAGAGAGCTAGGCACACGTCCCCTCTAAGGATGTGTCACTTACAACCCGATCTGGATGAATGCTCTGAGTGCCAGGTCCGATGAAGCGCAGGGCCTATCCGCACTATCACAGCTATATGTGTATGTTTACATGGCCTCGGCTACAGAATGTCAGTGTTGGTTTAAATGCATGTCTGTCCTCCACCTGCTTGTGTGAGGGATGGATCGTCTTTATTTTACCCCCCACTGTTGTCAGGTTATGAACAAGAAAACATACTTACATACATAGTTATGAGGAATTTGAACAATTTTTATCCATTCAAAATACCTCTATGCTCAAGAACATGTACAAACAGCAATATGGTACTTTAGATTGAGAGGTTCTGTAATCCACCTAGTAATATTTTGATTATTTAACACCATCTAGTGGCCAAAAGAGAAACCAAAAAGCCTAGGGTTGGTAGCACTTTTTGTAGGCATTTATGTGTAATTACATGTCCTTTTCTATTGGCATATTTTACTCCTACTTGAGTAACATCTTTATTGAAGTAACAGTTTGGGTTACTCTTCCCACTGTGATTAAGTCTAGAAGTGAGAAAAGCTTTGAAATGATTAAATGATTAAAACATTTGTGTTTCTTGCAGCACTCCTTCAGGTTTTTTCTCATTTTTGTGTATGTCCTTTGAAAATACCAGATTTTGTGCATCATTTCATGCTTTTTCCTTTCAACTACATTAACTTCAAATTATAAAGCAGATGTTAAGCCCCGAGATTTACTCTTAAGTTACTTTTACTTGAGTAGTCGTTTTCCCAAATACTTTTTCACTCTTACCTTTCTTGGCCCATTACTTTGTACTTCTACTTGAGTAATATTATTTTAAAGTAATGTTAATGTTACTTGAGTACAATTTTTGGCTATTCTACCCACCTCTACATATACGAACGCTTCCCTTTCCCTTAAGGATCAATAAAGTTTAAGAACATTTTATCTACTAGTAAACTCTTCCATAAACATATTCTATCGCCTGCCTTAAATAGCACCGATGTTGTTGTAAAGGAGCTGGTAAACCTGATACTGGACCATGGCGTATCCAAATGGCTCCTCAGTGAGAGCTCTCAGGGTCAAGTTAAGATCAGGATAAGGTTGTCTGAGGGTCCAAGTTCAACATAGACTCACCTCATGTTTACCTCTCCTCTTCAGGATAACGGTCCCTCATTCAGCCCACAAACTACAACACAGAGAGAAATAAAAGTCTGAAACAAAGATAATAACATTACTACAGTGTCCCAAAACACTGTAATGGAATGGTGTAACACATTGTGGTTTGTTAGTATCTGGAGATGTCAGCGCTCGTGATTGATTAGTCTTCATCTGGACGCGGGAGCTGTTAACGAACTAAACTTGGCACTGCAGATTTGACAGATGTTTTGCATTTTAGCCATTAAAATGCAAGTTTTATAATTGTCCAACTTTGTCATAGCCTTTTGGAGTAATTGTTATTCGTATATTGCAATATTTTCCACTACTGTGCAGTAGAAATCAACCGATATAGTTTTTTTCATTGCCAATGCTGATACCAATTGTTTAGAATACAGACTAATCGATGGGCGATAAGTTCTGCCGTTACTTTTGGACCGATTTTGATTATTGTCTCCAAATTATGTAATTCAATAAACTCACCACATACCTATAAGAAAGCAATGTAGTATATATTTTGTCCTGTTATCTCTTTGTGCTAAAATGTTCAAATGAAGCTTTATATGTATTCTTTAGGCAGCAAGTCGACCGAAACAGATATCGGCCTCTGCTGGAAATTTAAGGCCGATTGCTGATGCGCTAAAAAGTTCAAATATCGGCCCAATATCGGTCTAGCTCTACTGTGCAGCCCTAGTTCATTTGGCTGGTTTGTCCTTAGTACAAATGCGCAGTAATAGATGTTGTTATTGTTCCTGTACTCCTGTAACTACACAGTCTGTGCCTTTCCCCATGTTCCCCTGGTGGATATGCACGTCTCCCCTCTGTAGATGTCCCTCCTGCTCCGCACTTGTGTCTAATTCTGTCTTTAGAGGAGGAGCAGCTGTTATTACAGGATATGATTCAGCCCACAGCAGCAGTCAAATATAACCTGTATTAACTTGAAGAAACCAGACCCCAAATGCTCGAGACGTCGTTGAAGCTGACGAGTTCTGGTGTAAAGTCAGAACTAATTGGAAATGCTTGTGGCTGTAAATGGGAAAAGCTACAAATGGCACTGACTAATATGATTTCAAATGTCACTCAAACGTTATGTAATAATGTACCATATTTAATGACAAATGCTGGCTGCCTTTGAATCCCACAGAGACAGATGGATGTAAACGGTGAGATGGGAATTTGTGATATCAGTTGGTGCTGTTATGGATATGTGTTGAGAGATGGGACAACCGACTCAATGGAATTACAACAGGAGGATCAAATGGTTCAGCACAGCGCAGTCATTAAAACATTGCCAGCTATATAAAGGATGATGAATTCATATGATTGTAATCTTGATTCTGGTAGGTCTAAGCCTGCTTTTTGTTTTGTTTTGAGCAGTAAAAACCTTTATTTTATTGAAAAGTTGTTACAGCACTATGCTCATCACTCACAGTTTACCAAATGACACAAAAAGGAGCTACTATGTCTGGCTCCGTGGATTTGGTAGTCCCTGATGTTATGGAGCTCAACAGCGACAGCCTGCTCAGGTTCCGGAAGGAAATTTTCCATTTATTTTTCCCATAGACTTTTTGAAAAATTCAGTCACTGTTGAGCTCCAAGTTTGCTCAGGGCATTCAAAGGGTAACCACACTTAAGAGGGAATCAGTTCAGGGAAATCTGAGTTTATATTGCAGTAGGCCTGCATATGGAAGTTTAAGACTGTTTAAAACTGTGAATAATATAATAATTAACTAATGTGTGTGTAATGTGTAATGTATAATGTGTAATGTGTGTGTCTAATGTGGGATTTGTATTTATGGTGTAATGCCAATAATCAAATACATGCCAGGAACAAGAGACAGCTGCACGTTTTGTACAGCTGATCCTGCATCACTTAATAGGCTACACAAGTCATATTACCCAAAATAACCCTTTTACCATTTAGCTCGTCACGCTGTTTTTTCCATTTTATTTAAGAGTGTTAAACCACAGGAAGGCCCGGCAGTAGGCTACTGATAGAAGGGGTTACAGAGAGTATGGTGAAAGATGCCTTGATTAAACATACCTGTAGTAACCAGTGTGGTCTGAGGTCCGGTGTGCTCATCATGGGCCTTTCTGCAAAGACACAAACATTCACTAAAGAGGTTCTCCCACATCAAGGAACATGTTTGGTCATCCCTTACCTTTTATGGGGCCAGCAGCTATTGCTTTGACATTTGGTACAAAATGATACCATAATCTGAGTAGTTTGTTTAAAATTATTGTTGAAACCACAATGGATAAAGCTTCATGAGTCTGTGGCTTAGGGAAGCCACTGTCAGCTCTTCAGATCCAGTTAAACCCGCACAGAGCGCGCTGGCGCTTAGATAAACGCGCAGGATTACTGTAGATTAGCATAAAGGCAGCATGCTAATGCTAATGCTAACAGGTGACGCACCACAGCTGTGAGGCCCGTGTGAGACTGACTTCAACTACTTTTTCTACACACACTGACTCACTCCCAGAGGACTGGTGAGTGCCTGGTCTCATTTTAAACGCATAGAAATGAACATTTTAATAGCGTACACAAATAGTTTTCTTCTTAGGCTGGCAGAGGTTTTTATGTGCTATCTGCTAAAGATAAAGCTCAATTAGCAATATAACAGCTACTTTCAATAGGCAACAGCTTTGTTAGTTACAAAAAGTACAAAAAAGTAATATACGTCTGATGGACAGAATTAACATTGATGAACATTTAATTTGACAATAGATATTATTACATAGTTGTTATCTTTATAAATGAGCAGGTGGTGTGTGACAGTTGCATCTGTCGCAGTACAAACTTGGGAATACGTGCTTGTCACATGGTTAGCAGGTTTTTGAACAGTAAAACCATGAGTTACACAATGTGTGGGGTAGTCCACTGCTTAGCAGAAGTATTTAATTTAAGAACGGCTATAGAAGTGTTACTACTCAGAACAATCTGATGAACACAATCCTTTACATACAGAATATACATCACAGTGCAGTGAAAGTACAGGCAAAAGCAGTATCACTGAACAGTTTTATTCCATCCTAAACACCTGTAACTATCCTTTCCTTACCATATGTCCACATAACAGATTCCCTAACTTCTACTATCAAACTGCCATTGAAGCGAAACACCTTATCTCATGATAGCCTGCTCTTTAGCTTCTTATACAAATGCAAAGTTCTGATTTGATACTGTTGATATAGGTAGCCAGCGCATACAAAAGCCTCTTTATTTACACTGAGAAGGTTTGTCTATCTTCACATCTAGGTATTGCTTGGTTTGATCTCCTCCAGTGCAATCCCGCTTTGAAAAACAGACAGACTTTCTAGGTAAATACAATGAAAATGACTGGCCAGGCTATTGTAGTGCTGCACATATAGAACAACACTGTTCAGTTTCAAAGTAATGGCCTGAATTATGTTCTGAAAGTTATTCTGTGTCCCAAAGCAGAACTAGGTTCAATTTAACTATCGAACATCTTCTTTCTATCAGACTTGTCTTCAATGTTCTTACGCCAGTCTCCAACATCACGCAGCTGCTTGTCCTGTAACACAGAACAGTTGTTTTTATTTTAAAAGTTAAAATAAGCAGGCTGAGTGGGCATTAAATCCTGATCTTTAGGACAAGCTTAAATGAAGTATGAAAATGCAGCTTTATACAGTTTATACAGTTATCCCCTTCTTTTTGTTCTGTTCTTTGTTTTTCAACACACTTTTATGTTTTATGTTTCAACAAAAACTCACCTCCTCTTTGACCTCCTTCTTGACCTGCTTCAGGTTGGCCCTCAGGTCCATGTTGACTGTGTGTTTGGAGCCCAGCAGAGCTTTGAGCATGGCATCAGCGGACATACGCACTTTCTTCAGCCTGGGCCTCTTAAACTTACCCCTCAGATCCACTATCTTAATATTGAGGTCCCTGACCTACATGAAGAAGACAAATCAACACAACTTCACTTAAATAAGGTAAATGTTTTATTTATTTTTATTTTTTATTTTTCTCACCTCATCAAGAACCATGTTTAGTTTGAACTCTAAACAGTATCGCTCTTCTTCACTAAGGTCGATCTGCTCATGAAGTTTTTGACATAGTTCCTAAAATATAGCAGTTTTAGTGAATACATCTGTATGATTTTAGTGTGTCATTTGTGGCAGTAGATCTCACTATAAGCTCGTCTTTGGAGTAGGGCAGCTCCAGAGGGGGACACTTGTCCTTCAGGAACTTCTCCCTGTCCTCGGCCTTCGTAGAAGCTTCATTTTCCAGTAAAGTGTTGGCTACAACGAGCATGCAGCTCTGCAAATACACCATGATCAAGACGTAAGTATGACATCACTTCCACAACTCATGTGAGTCTGATGTTACCTTTAGAGTGTGTTTGCGCCTAGCGGACAGTCTTTTCCTGTAAACCGAAACACAGTTCAATCACACTATGAATCTGGGTTTACCACTACTACACTACATTTATTTTGATTTTGCAAATAAATGAAAAAGATACTCACTCGGTAGCCATCTTGGGGGCAGTATTCTTGTAAGCTCTAAAACACAAGATGTGTTGTGGTTAGGCTAAGCTTTTACAACAACAATTTTCATAACTTTTGCTTAACTCAGAAAACTTCAGTAATAACACAGAGGGCTCTTTTTCACAGCAACCCGGTCAAATACACACCATCAGAAAAAGTATACACATATATGCCACGACTATCCCCACATCAAGCCTGTTAAAAACTTACATAATCAGCTAGTTGTGGGCGATACTGACAAAGATGAATATCTCCATGTTTTTTGGCAGTATCCCAATAACAATATTCAGACGATATTATGTTACACCTAGCTCATGACGGGTTAGGGCAGCAGTCTAGAGCGGTTTTCAGGTCATTAGACGTGCGTTATCACGTGAACCATGTGAAACTCCATTGCTTTGGTCAAATATGTACCACAGTACACTGTAGTTGACGTAACAGGCAGTCTGCAAGTAACCCGCTCAAAACACATGCAGAATCCACCACACATTGAGTATAAATCCGTCATCAGACTGCACAAGGTGCAATCTGCACCACAGAGACCGCAAGTATTCCGAAGCATTAAACGTAATGAGAGGAGCTCAGACAGCCCTCTGAGTTATTGTTGTTGTGTTGTTTACTCCTGTTAGGAGGAGTCAACAACAGAATGAATCTGGATGCTGCAGCCCTTCCCAGGCTTTTTCCCATAGAAATAGTTAGTCTGAACACAGCTTTCAAAGACTGTGACCACAAGAGCACAGCAGTGCTCCACTCTTGTAAGTGGCACACCGCACTGCTCTAATACAGCCATCACAATAGCTCTGAGTGCAGTCTGAGGGAGGCATTAGTCAGAACAGAAATGTGTTCAAACGTGCTTTTAAATGTATTAACTAAAATTGTATTAAATTGAGTGATAGTGATGGGTGAGGTTTTTTTTAAAAAGGAAGCCTTAATTACATTAATAATTTAACTATAATAAGTTAATTATATATTATTATACATAACCACTGTCCACTGATCAATTCTGTCATCACCACCCAATCTATCTTAATCAAAACAATTGCTCACTATCTGCCATTGTAATAGTTCTTCTCACATTGGGGCCTGATGAATTGTGATAATTCTAGCTTAAGTTGTCAGCCTAATTCTAGGAAAATTCATGGAACTGATCTGTGTAACCCACTTGGTGTTAATGCACGACAGAACCATAATGCTATTTCTGGCGGCCCCAGTAGCATAGCTGTGTCTATGAGGGTTCAGCATTGTGATCCAGACAGGAACAACTACTAGATACTCAGTAAATGTGGCCCAGTTATTCCCAATGCACAGAGGGTGACTCACACAAACTTCCCTGATTGTAGAGAGCCAGCAACAGGTCAAAAAGTATCTTTAGATCTGTACAAAAGTGTCAGAAAGAAAGGCCTTTGTTTGAATATACTCTAATGCAGCCTTAAGTCCAACATGACAGCCATTAGCCTCTTTCAAAAGCTCCAAAGTACTGATACAATAATCTTATGTAACTGTGCCTCTGGAAAATGAAAAAGTAGTGCTTGCATTATACATGTTAAGGCCCATACTGCCTATAATGACTTTTTTGTTTTTCTAATGAACATTTTGCTGTTTGACATACTAAATAAGACAAATAATGTTTCCTTTTGCACCTTGAAGCAGGGTGATCTCACAGACAGCTGGAGCAGGTTATGTAGCTGTGAATAATCCTAACAGTCTGAAAGGTCTCTGGGGTTCATAAACATGAGTTAAGCATGTATTGTGAACTGCACAGGATAAGTCTTTGCAAAGACAATGCCTGTTGACTGAACCGATACTCTCCTATAGCACATAATCTTGTTTGATAAAGCAATAGTAATAATAGAGCATAAATAAGTATATTTGTTTGCTAATAGATGCAACTGTTTCATAATAAAACAGGATGTTGGTAAACTATCAGATTTCATAAAATTGTGTTTATCTGTAGATACATCAGATTCTAAAAATGCAAACTCTAAAAAGGCCTCCAATGTGAGTGGTGAAACGAAAACGAAAAGGATTTTTTAAAATCATTGATAATCACAGACAAATGTTAGGATGGGTCTTAAATGACACTTCCTCTTTACTAAAAAGCAGTAAGTAAACCCAACATGCCAAACCCACATTACAGACTTATTTTGATAAATTAGTTAAAACTCTTTAACAGAGCTCATGACAGTCAACTGTCAAAGTTTCTCTTTTACTGAAGATAGTACATTTCAAGTGTAAAGTCCGGACAGTGGCATAGCTCTCCAAGAATATCCCTCCCTTTTGACAGGTTTACAGTAGAAATGCCCGCCTGGTTGCCTTCTGTGGACTTGCAGAGATAAGGCAGGAGACACTACTGGAGTTGTTTGTAATGTTTAGGAGCTGGTGTGGACCTACGGATTATCCATCTATTCCTGTGCCCACAGCTGTTCCTCACGTCTTCATTATACGGGGAAAAATGACAGGGGCTCGTCTTAAAAAGAAAAGACATCAACGACTAAACAGACAACCACTGCAGGCATCTCAAAACCCAGAGCTGCCTGCGGAACAAATGGCAACTGTCAACTGTAAACTAATAAAAGGCTGGCGCTATCTCCGGGGATGACAATGTATTTTCAGAACCACAAAACTCTCAGGACTTGACACCATGTTGCCGTGGTGAAGGGTCCTATCTGCGGGGTTAAATGTGGTCCGAAATTCTGTCTTAAGTGAACGTGTGGCGTGTATTTCATGAAGGATTGTCCCCCAAGGGAGGGTTAGGAGGGCCTGTAGTAACCCAACACGGTGGAACATCCCTTGGACAACTAAGACATTAGAGCACAGCGCCGAAATAACCTGACCTCAGAGGAAAGTTCACTTTGTCGGCCCCGCACTCAGAGGAGAAAGAATAACTGTCTGAAATGGGTTTGCTAAAATAGTGTCAGTCATACTGGGCTATAAAGAGGTGCCAATGTAAATACTTGGCATTGCCCTTTGCTTAGATATTTGTATTTCAAAATAAAATCTAAAATTAAAGTGCATTTATTTGACAAGACAATACAGTTCTATTATTACTATATCACTATGTAACCGAATAATCTGCATTAACTGTCAAACATAAACAGGAAGAGATTGGCCTTTTCTATATTATATGTTTATATTATATTAAATAATTAATAATAAATAATAATAAATAATTTTGACAATAATCAAAAAATGTCTATGATTACATAGATACATAATCAAATAAATGCGTAAGAAACCAATTCAACCAATTCACTGAAATTTTAAAAGATCAGTGTTATGTAAAGAGAATTTTCATGTAATTTGCCACATTAAGTAATACATTCCTTTTCATCAGTAAGAGAATGCCTTATCAAAAGTAGCATGTCTCTAACTGACATGTATTTCCAATAACAAACTCCTGTAGCAAACTAATAAATCAGACGTTTATGTTCAACACATGTCCAGATTATCTTAACTTTATTAAAGATTCTAAATTTTTTTTATGGCGTGGAAGTCCTTGGATTATCATGCAGACAGTTTGAGGATGACAGCGGTTGGACACAGATTAGAGCAGATTTTCCTGTGAAACGTCAGGGCGATGACAGCAGGATAAACACTGATGGATCGCTTTTCAAATTCATGCCTTGTAGTGGTGTTGCCTTTCAGCGAGCCTCTTCACTAGACCATACATCACCCCTACGCCACCGGGGACGCCTAAAAATGTGTCCCGGCTTTTCTAAACTCAGATGAAGAACTAGTCCCTCAGCCTTCACAAAACAATGCCCAAGAACAATTCAGGACAACTGGACATTTCCATCATCAACACAATCGGAATGCTAGAACTTTCAAGGTTGTGAACGTATTGACGTAATCTGTGTGGAAATAATCTGACGTCAATTAGAAGCAAACCATAAAATCTCAAAATTCCTGATTGTTAACACCCAAGTGCTATGGATAGCACCCTCACACTTCAAGCTACCGCGACAAACACACAAACAGTTAGGGTGTCTCAATAAAACGGTCCACAGGTTATTAAGATGAAGGTGAAGTAAAGATTTATTGAAAGATTTGAATATCAGTAGTTTTAGTTACAAGCATTAGTCTCAAGTCAAATTTAAAGCTAACTAGTAGGTTAAAATTGACGAACACAAAAGTTAACGTCAAGAAATAATTGAACATGTAAAGTTAACAAGCTAGAAATGAAATCAAATTCAATTCAAAAGCAAAATTCTTCTACTCTGTCAAACAGGTCCAGACCAACCTTGTCCGAGAAGAGTTACGGCTTGCTAAAGTCCAGCGGCACAGACCAGTCCCAAAGCAGAGCAAGTGCTAAGAAGGTATATATTGCAATCTGTGATAGGCTCTAAATCCTCCACTTTCTCTTTATGGAAGTGGATTACTGGTCAAACCAATGGGCTGGCAAGGTCATGAAATACAGTACAGTGTCATCTGTCCCCTTCCTCGGCCCGCCTCATTATAAATAACCCACCCTTTAAGATTGTCATTCGTATTATCTAGTGTCATCTGTTGGATACAATGGACCACAACCACATCAAGTTATAGCAAATGTTTTAAAATTGAAAAATATAATAGGAACAGGTTTATATAAAAATGTGCCCATACCAGCTTTCAGAGTCCCACTGCTGTGTTTAGGACTAGTTTTGGTATTTTAGGGATTAATACTGAACAAAATGTAACAAAACTATTTGTGTCAAAGTGTCATTGTTTTATAAAATTGGGACAAATTACCCATAAAAAAATGATTTGACTATTTTTTTGCATTTTACTTCTATATTCTAATATTTTAAAATGACAAAACCGGTATATGAATCATAGCTTAAAAGTGTTGGGAACTCACCATGAGTTGTAGCAGCCAGCCGCTCTGGATTAGTGCAAACTACATGCCTGCAATGCAAACAAGCTGAAACAGAAAACTCACATAGCAGAGCATCACAAGCTGTTTTATTACACGTTATATGAATAATTAAGTTCATGTAGTAGTAATAGTAATTTGTGCTATGTAATTCAAATGACTAGAGATGCACCAATCCCGCTTTTGTCAGTTCCTATCAATATCGATACTGTATCGATATACCGCACTGTACAGTATATCTGCTGGTACCCCGATAAAGTACCAATACCAGGGCAGAGGCTAAAAATAGCATTTATTTCCTTATATCATAACTACGGTATGTAAAACTGATCCAGATGTATTATGTAACTGTTATCTATCCTTCAAGTGACTACAGAGCAGCCTTATATTCATTTCATTTCAAATGTTAACACTATGAAACGTTCTGGGCCCACATCAACCAGTAAATGATCTTATTCCATCAATTTGTTGGCCCAACCAGAATATCGACTGATATCCTGCAACCGATACAGCAACTTTTTCTGTCTCGGAGTCAATACCTGATACCAATGGATTCCAACAAATTACACAGCAATGGAAGTAATTCATATTTAATTCACTCCCATGATTGTTAGCTATGTGTATGTAAACTTGATTGTTTACATAAGTACTTTTACATACCTTCCACATTCATTTTTGTGACTTCCAGGGTCTCGTCATCTCTGAGTCTAACCTGCTGAAATAAATGTGTTACTTCTTACTTCAACACAATGAATATGGTGAAATAATTGATTAGTTAAGCATCATATTTCTTTTAGCCCACCTGCGTCTTCGTTAAGGACGTGTTTAGGATGGTCCCTCTTCTTGCCAGTCCTCTCAGTCACTCTGAGACCCTTAGAGGCTTTGCACCTATTAAAACGGCAACCTCCAGGAAACAGGACTCAAACCTGGACTAGATCCACTGGTGTTCAATGTTATATCACAAGATACCAAGAAGTGACATCTGATCATTTATCAGTGAGATTTTGGTTCAGTTACATCACTTTTAGGCTTGTAGAAATTAAATCTTTCCTTTTAGCTTATAGTTTGGGGTCATTACATAAATCTAATTGCTGGGTTTCAGATGACATCACAATATTCTAAAGGCTTATAATATTTAATAGAGATGGGGGCAGATAAAATTCATATTCTTAAAATGCAGATTTTTGTAATATAGCGGGTTTTAGGATCCAGTTACTAATAGAAATGATCAGATACAATATTTGTCAATTTACTTTTTGGATATTTCAACAAAAAGTGTCATACTCCTCCATCAAGGAGTATGACATCATCACATTCTATAATCTAAAAACCATCAATGTGCCTTCTATTGTAATGCTGTGGCATAGACCCTATACTCTCCAATTATCTGTAACTGAAATCGAAATGCCTTGAAAAGAAATTGGCCCTTTTTACATTTTGAGAATGAAAAAGTTAAGCAGTAAAGCCTGATAAAAGTCCAATTTTTTTTATTGCGTTCCGTTTTACAGCATGGCCTATAGCTTCTTGTGCCTCTAACATGCATTTGTGTTCAGTAGATACAGTATTATGACCATTGTTACGGGCTTGCAGGAGAAATGGGAGTGATATAAGTTATGTAGATAAAGTGTGTGATCTAAGCCTCGGCCTCAAACATCTTCTTTCTTCCGTCCATGCCAGACTTGTCTTCAATGTTTTTACGCCAGTCACCAACGTCACGCAGCTCCTTATCCTGGAACGGCAAAACAAACTCAAATTAGGGCAAATTAAACTAATCAGTACTCACACATTTTTCTTAGCAAAAATTCTGATCTGCTTGATGAGTTCTAAACACCACACAAAGGAATATACACGTTAGTTAAAATCTTTGTCTAGTATTGAGTAGTTTGGACTGGTTTCAATTTTAGGTCTGCATTATCTGACTTAATGTATTTCAGATCAGTTCCAATATATATTTTTTCTTATTTCATGTAAGATTATATGCCAGTGGATTATGAAAACTGAATTTGAGATTTTAGTCACAACAATAAACATACATACATACATGGATACATTGAAACCAGTAAAATAAATCATTGATATTGCAGTGAACACACAAAATTGCAAAAACAAAAAATTTTATAAAAAAGAAAAAAAATGGGTAAACCGGTAAATTCAAGTGAATGCTTGGTTCATGAAATTCTCACCTCGTCCTTGACCTCCTTTTTGACCTGTTTGAGGTTGGCTCTCAGGTCCAGGTTGACTGTGTGTTTGGAGCCCAGCAGAGCTTTGAGCATAGCGTCAGCGGACATACGCACTTTCCTCAAAACTGGCTTCTTAAATTTGCCCATCAGATCCTGGACTTTGATCTTCAGGTCGTCAATCTAAAAAGTAAACAGAAGTTAACATACTTTAGTTGTGTAATAATCTTAACAAAAAGAACATAGAAAAACATATCTGAGCAGTTTGTACCTCTTTGTTGGACTTGTTAACTTTCATCTCCAGATCATATCGCTCCTCATCAATCACATCGATTTTGCGGTGGATTTCTTTGCACATTTCCTGAAAGGAGAAACCATATTGTGAACTAGTTACCACACATAATAGCAACATATATATTTTTGAGCATTAGGATATTTTATTCAAATAAGCATTTTTTATTCTGTTTGGGACCAAGTCGATTGCTATTAACTGTTCAAGGAAGATATACATAGAGGAGAATAACTGTTGTATTCCATTTAAAACAATTGGCATATTTGGCCTGCACATTCTCTCAACCCACAACCTTCCACAAACTTTCATTTCAAACACATAAAATATACAATAAAACAGTTGTGTAAGTTAGATTATATCATTGCACGACACAGCAGATATCTGTGGCGGTCTGACAGGAGTAGAGGTGCAGAATGCTGATCATGATTGACTTTCATCTGTTCAGCTCTCTGAATGCTGGACTTCCTATATATGTTTTTCTTGGCACACACAATCATATGGAGCTCAACAGTTCAGCTCACCTCTCGGGCTTTAAAAGTAAAATTCTTCACAATAAATGCACCACAGACATTAAAATGTTTGAATTCTCTGGAAAAACGAATTTACTTCCAAAACCTGAGCGGGTTTCAATGTGACTGGGACTGTTGTAATACCAACTTCTTACGAAATGCTAATCTATTATGCCTTTCTTTTATTTCTCAGTGGTTGCTGGTTGTAGCTGCCTGTTGTTGGGAAAGTGTGGCGTGCATCTGCTCCCACAATCCTGGCTCCAGCCCAGTGGTCCTTAAATACCAGCCACGATCCACCCCACCCCTGGAGCCATCCACAGCCAACGGTATGTGATATTAAGCATGTAATAAATGCCAGCTCATGGCCAGAACACTCTCCTCTAAATCTGTATCAAAAAGACATAAAAACATTTATGTCACCATAAAATTAAATGTCCACCATGTCAGGTCCCATACACAGTGCAGGGGAAAGTGAGCCAGGTAGAGTATGTGTGGTTTGGCTTGTGTTGAGTGATATGGGCACATCTCGTCCACAAATGAGACCTTGGCCCAAACAAAGTCATTTTAAATCCAGTGTTAGCGTAGACTTATTTTTCATCCAGCAGCTTATTGCGCATTGGCATTGATTGAAAAGAGAATGCACAAAACGTCAATGCGTTAAAGCCTTTGATTTTGGGGATACAAACACAATGGATGATTTTCAGTATGCTTCATAGAACGGCCATACTGTTATTAATGTAGGTCCATATTTATTTATATATGAATATATGTATGTATGTATGTATGTATTTTTTTAAATAAGTGGATCCACATAATGCCACTTTTTTGAATAACTAAGTTATTCCACATCAGTCAGCTATATAAAGTTAGCCTGACAGCCAGACACTTGATCTGGAAACACTCCTTTCCCCTGTTGCCAAGTGTTTCAGGTCAAACTCAAATAAAGTTGTGCAATCAGGTTTGTTTATTTCAGTGATACATGGGTACTGATACTATCGTTAGAACAAAACTTCTGTCACACTGATAAACAGTGTTTATTGCTTTGCTCATTGATTCAGCAGAAGTCTGTGATGCACAACAGTTCTGTGTAATTTTCTTGCTTTTTTTGTCAGCTGCCATTTTTATTTAGTTTTGAATATTTTTTAGCCACTGCAACAGTGTAATTTATTTGTTTTTTTTGTCAGAGTAGGAAAAGCGTCTTAGCTATCGAGGCTAATAGAATGTAGTTATTTGATCATTATAATTCTACTTTTTCATTATTAAATCTTGTATAAACCCCATTTATAATACATTTCATTAACCATCTCATTGTATTGTTCCGTGTGTTACTTGGGTCCATACTTGTAGCTCCTGCATGCTCCGGGGCAGGGACAGAGGGGGGCAGTTTTCATCCATGTATCGCTCCCTCTCCTCCTCCCGCTCTCTCTCCTCCTCCTCCAGCAGGCCTTTGGCAATGGACAGCATCAAGCTCTGCCAGGGGAAAAACCAAGCAAGTAACTCAAACCATCATCACCTAGTTTATTTCCACTCACTGGACCACTGTAAACATCCCAAAAAACAACCTACCTTTAATTGATGCTTCCGACTCGAGGACATCTTTTTTCTTTTTCACCAAAGTAAATTTATAAAGACAAAAAGTACTTACATTGATAAACAATTTAACAATATCCACACATGCACTGTATATCAAAATAAATACACATTAATGCAATATAAGGGGAAAAACTGGTTTGGTTTACTCACTCTGACATCTTGGCGGTTTGTTTTACTTTCACAACCTATAGAAAAAACATTTCCAGAAAATCAGGAAATTTTTTTTTTTTAATATTTAGTTCCAAATAAATGATAATGCATGTATATTGTACATCATAAACATGCCAAGACAACCACCACCAAACACATTCATACCGGAAAGTGTTTTGCTCAAGGAAAATAGGATTTAAACCACCAATTTTCCACATTCCAGAAGCAACAAAAACAATGTTAGGCAAAACTTGACTTAAACGTCTCCTGTGTTGAGTTCGTTCTTATGTAATTAAAGCACGTTTTCATTTTTACAGAGTACCATTATATATATTCCTGTGAGGTGTCTATCCCTGTGTAATCCTGGGTGCACAGGGTCATGACAGTCTGAGGATGAACCGGACAAGAATACCTCAGCCTCATCTTTTCCCAATATTAAGTGCACTTAGATGTAACCCAAAACCAACTCGAGCATCATCAAGGCCGCCTTAAGGAAAAAGCCCTGTCTATATCGGGACACCCAAGGGGGGGTCCAGTTGTCTCACTGGGGAATCATTGTAATGAGCAGTCTGTCTTCTGGGAGATTATTTCAAACACTTGATAGCTCCTCTGTTAGCCCAAACAACCTGACACGGATGTAAGCTGGACTAAAATTAGAGCGTGTCAAACAATCTAACAAAACAAAAACTTAACAACAGTACATTTCCTTAAGTTTAAAAAGAAACAGGAAAGTAATTGACTAACTAATGACTAAAATGCATATTTACACAGCTCCAAAACAAATATCAGAACAGCAGTCATAGCCATATTTAGAAATCAGTTAATGTATTGAGGAATTGTTTTGCAGAAAATGCCACAAAATGCACAGTAAACATATATATATGGAAATCCATAATAGTAATGTCAAGCACTAACATTTTGGGAATTTCTACATGTGATAAAGCCCAACTTATTGGAACATTTAGGAATCTTTGTACCAAGACAATCATTATTGAAAAAAGTGCATATAAAACACCTTATAAACTCCAGCAAAACATAACAAATTAGTTTAGATTGGTAATATTTTAAGAACAAACCAAAACCAAATTCAATTTCACATTTTATATCCACTCATATTAACTTTATAGTCCCTTAAAGGTGTGCTGCGTAACTTTTCTGGTGAAGGGTACACCACCTGCTTGTCTCCATGTTATTGTTTACTTGAAGTGTTCCACAGTATGGCATTACCTGTATCTATCGAACATTTGACTCATTGTGGGTGTTTTTTCTGAACTATACCTTGAAAAGTGGGGCTGCCTTTGCATAGGCCTGACCTGTAACTGCGTCTTACTGTCTTGCTGTGGAACATTCCAGGCAAAGCAATAAAATTCTTGCATGGAAAACAAATTATAAAACCTCTTCTACATTTTAGCCGCGTTGTTACTATTCAACCTGCAGTGTTCTGAAATGTAAAGCACTTTGACCATCCTTACACAAATTTCAATGATCCTTCAGGTCAGTGACAGCAAATCACTCCAAACTAATGGCGATGACACTGTGGTAAACCCTGGGACTATCATCTTACAGCTCAACACAACAGCGTGCCCCACCCCAACAAGCTTCATTCAAACAGCTCTCTATTCACTTCAGAATCATATTGTTAACCAAATCACTGCCAGAAACAAAAAGAACATAAAAATGACTTGTATAAATAGTTCAAGATATTGTATATGGATAAGGTTTCAATAGTAATATGTCACATTCAAAAATATTACCCATTATTTGCTGATTTAATCTATATATTGTATTAGATGTCCTACCTTAACTGTTGGAAACCGAGACTGGATTTGGGAAGGCCTTTTCTTTGGCCAGATAACTTGGTATATATTGCATTCCCCAAAGGCAAAGGGAACCCCATCATTCTCTTTATGGAAGTTCGTTTTCTCCAGACCAATCGGCAGTGCGACATCTGAAATCTTAATCCGACCCCCCCACACCCACTCCACAATCTCCTCCCTACATGTCTATTATAAACCTCTTACCCCCCAAGAGTACTATTAATTGTGCAAATTCCATGGCTCTCCCCCAAAAAGAAGGCACGGTTTGAATAAAAGTTACAACACACACACACACAACACACGCACATGAACAGACCAATCAATAGACTAGAGTAATGTCCCTTATTATCTCTTTAAAATAGTTGTTGTAGCATGTAAACTGTACCAAATGTATCAAAGAGGTTTTCCAGTGAGTAAGACGTAGCAAGTGTTGTGATGAAAGTCAAAGGGGAAGCAGGTGGAAGGGATGAGTGGGTTTTCTAAAACAGTCATTTAAGAAGCTATAGGCAGGCTATTAAGAAGCTGCTAACAGGAGATGGCCAAGTGGGAACATAATACAAGGCAAAGGGCTGTCAAACATACCAAGGCAATTTATGTTGAATTTTAAAGTTATTATACACTTAGATTGGATACAATTTACTCAAGAAGCACTCTTAATCATCCCTTTTATTACCTCATAGTGCAAAATGTAATTACGAAGGCTTGCTTAACCTCTTTGTTTGGGTTTTTTGCACAGTTAGGTTGTCTGTAGGGATGTCACAATATAATACAATATTCGTTATTGGAAGAGACAATTGTTTTATAGTTGTAGTTCTATAAAAGATATTAGAGACAATACAAACAATAAAAGACATTAGACATTTTGACTTGAGGGAATAGGTATATATATAGAGTATATACATGAAGGTTTGAAGGGGGTGACGAGACAATAAGAATGGCTTCTGTTCTTATATGGGAGTGTAGAGTTGTAATTCTTATATTGTGGCCTTTATAGTCAAGACTATAGATTAACGGGATAATTTTGACACCCCTAGTTCATAAATAACTTAATGTGAAAGAAAATGCATGTTTTCTGAAAATAATTATTCTAGCGTAATAATAGATTGCAGTAGCCTATATTTTACAGAAATTTGCAAATGAACATTTGTTACACCAATGATCTCTGCCACATGTCTGAATTTTAATATGGCCCTTGGGAAAAAATAATAGCCTGAAATGCTATACCTGGTAGTCATTTGCCTGGGATCCAGAATACAGACTTCTTCAATACTTACAAGATGTGAGTCTGGTCACCGGTGAATCTCCCCATTCTCAATGGGGTGCGAGTGACAGGTGGATTAGCCAATCAGGGACACGCATGGTCCACACGTATTTGAAAAATCAAGGAAAAAATATCACAGGGATTTCTGCAGGATCAATGAGCCAGCACTAAACTCTGTTAATCTGAGGTGTGATAAATTTGATTTTATTTGTAAATCATAGGTGACCAGTAACCTCCTTTGTTTCACGTGTTACTGAAAAAAAACAGATCTGATTGCACGATCACGTTTGTCCGGACTTGGGACGCAACAGAGGGCGTGGGGACCAGACTGATATCAATCTGTATAAAAAATACAGATAATATTATGGATTTGCCAGGCAAGGCAGTGATAGTTCACTCATGGAAGGTAAAGCCCATTAATTTCCTCTTTTATTGGTGAACAGTACAAATATATCCGATTTAAGAAATATGATAAATACATTGCTTCACAGACCTCAACATCATATTCACTGAGAACATTCGGGACCACTGAGAAATCACCTGAGAACAAGTTAGAAAACCATTTAGTCCGATGGTGGTAGGTGGAGGTATTCTTTACAAAAACATTTACAATGGAAAATCAAACATATAATACTACAACTACTACTGCAGTGCCTTGTACAAGTATTGAACACATCTTGAATATTGTCACCAACCATAACTATACACGCACTGCTAGAACTATATTACAGCCAGGACCACTTTGCACAATTTTCATGGTTCAATAATTTTTTGCTCCAAAAAATAAACATCCAGAAAATAATGAACATTTTACAATATACCATTAAAGTCGGAGTTTCCATATACAAAGTGTGCAATTGTCACCGTACGGTCACAAAACGACTCCAAACAAGGCACCATACTTTTAGCATTAACTCCTACATCGAGATTTACTGTGCTCCCAGGGAATATTTCAGATTGATACAATGTCTTACAAAATATAGATTTTTATTAAGGCTGCCCATAGGAAAATACACATTAGGATGCCATTTCACTGTTTCCCAAAGATCTTTTGTATATCACGCAAACAATACCAAAATTCAATAATTACTGTTAATGTGCAGATGTTTGATGTAAACGGTTTTATTGAATATAGTTTTGCCATTTATTAAATTCCCAATCTTGTGAATTACTGCATGATTTTGTTGCCCCAGTCATCTTAAACATTTTCAATTATTTCAAGTCTTATTTTTCAGCTGAACTATTGATGAATATATAACACCTTATTACACCTATTACTTTAATTAAATCAAATACAATGCCTTAAAACTACTTAGTAAAACCTGAACGTCATGTCCAGTCATTGTTGGTCATATATGTTACTATAGAAAGATGAATTGAAGTGCCGCTTCATTTTGTCAGGAATGGCTGACCAGGATACAGGGAAAAAGTAGAGGAAATACCTTGCATTGTGGGTAATTGTACAGTTAGTGCAAAGTCATCTCTTGCAGCGTTGACCCTGAATTGCCGTTCAGTGGCAAAGACACCTGACAATACTTACAATCCAGAGATGCACAACCAACTTCACTGCATACATACACCAAAATCACATGAGCCTCACCAAATTAAAGAATTTACACTAAAAAGCGGGCAACGAACTTCCTCATGGAGGACACAATCTGGTCATTACACTGTCTCTTAAGAAAAAAAAAAAACAACAACATAACAGACAAAAAAATAGATAAAAATGTGTCCATGTGCAATAGTTCATCAAAATATAAGCAGATCATACATGTCCAGTCAGTACTGATAGAGTTAACTGTGCTCCACTTAACAGCAGAGCAGATACGCCAGCCATTTTAAACTTCAGCCAAGGGATCAATTTGTTAAAAAATACAAAATAAGAATGTACTTGCACATATTTCACCAGGTAGTAACCACACAAAAATATAAATTTTCAAGTAAGATTATGCATTGAACCTAAAACAACGTTTCAACCAAGTATATTAAAATGTCCTTGTGATAAAATAGAAGCATGCATACATGACTGGTGCATTTGGTGCATCACAAAGTAGTTTAAAATGAAAGTAGATCTATGTATCCACAACACTGCCAAACAAAGAAAGTGATAAATCTGAGAAAACAATTGATTTGTAGGAGTAACCAGTAGCTTTCCTAGTTTCAACTTTCAATTTCCATTCTGTTACTGAAAAATGTTGGCTGCATCGACACCAAATCTTCTATTTTAAGGACTATTAAACAAAACTAATTATGTGACTAGATTCACCAGCCGTATCTGAATGACATCAATTATCTCTTACAAACTGCAGTAACGTATATCAGTATGGCACAGATCTGAAGCAGGACTATATGAATTCTACAGCCAGCACTTTTCACATCTGTACACCGCAGGGCTGTATGCAAGTCTATTTTCCTGTTCACATTTATAGGTACGAGGAAAAAAACATCAAGTTTTACGACCACTGAACTGATGTGGGACAAATATATGCAGCTGGATCATGTGTGTTACTGTCCATGTTTATTTTACAGTCATGTCCATGCCACTTTGCGGGAGATGGCCTGTTTGAAGCATTCAGGATCCACATTGCCTCCTGGTCGCAATGCTTTTTCAAGGCTCACCAATACATTCTGATGGCACTCCCTGATGTTCACCGGATACTTGGCTCTTAGCAGTTCATAGGCAGCAATAAGCCTCATGTTTTGCTTCACCATTAGGTACTGAATTATGCAAGTGGGGGCAAGAGAAAACCCATCCCGACAGTGAACAAGGACCCTCTTCTTCTTTTCTGTGGAGGCGTCAATGCATTCGTTGATGTCCTCAAAGCACCGCTGTTTTAAGGCGGGACCGTCCCCCAGAGCGTCTGGTACATCACTGATGTCCACCTTAAGCCGGGACCAGCTGTGGCGCGCCCCTCGAGAGCATGTGCAAGGGATGAGATTGAGATTTGGGCCAGATTCACCTGGCACGTTACTCATGTCTATTATACTGTCAATGTTGTTGCGGCACAAAGTACGGCCATTGTAAGCAGCGTTTAGATTCCCGACAAAGATGTAGTCAGTTACTTTGGAGATGACTGGTTCGGAGTACTGGAAGTGTTCACTGGGTTTAGGGTCAGGGACATCTGGTCCCCTGGCTCCAGCGGGACCTGTAGCGGCTCTTCGACTGTAGTTTCGCAGTTTTTTGGAACCGGAGCGAGATGGAGGGTTGGATTCAGACTCAGAGCTGCTGTTCCAGGGCGGAGAGAAGAGGGAGAAGCGGCTGGAGGACTTGTTTTTGTTGAGGAACTCAACAGGACTGGACAGACCCGAGCTGGAGGTGGTGGAGGCTGAGGCGCAGAACAGAGAGGCACGCTCCAGAGAGCCAGTGCTGCTGGCTGCCCCTGCACTGTGGGCCTGCTCCATCTGAAACACACACAAGGAAGTGGGCATCGGATTCTGTCAACAATATTTGAATCCAATAACTGCCAATAATAACAAAAGAGTAGAGCCAATAAAAAGACTATATCACAACAATTACTCACAAAATAAACAACAGTTATTGAACAACTTTTTTACAAAATGGTCATCACATTTGTGTAAGCAAATTAACTCTTTTCAGTAAATCCACTTTTAATCTTTTCCCCAATTGTTCTTCCCACCTCAAAGTACACAGTACTTCTTTACCTTACCTGGAGTAGACATGGCTGCCATTCTGTTCCCATATTCTCTCTGACTACTACCAAGTCTCTGGCACACATCAACTTGTTTACTTAATCTTTAGTAGATATATACAGTTTTATAACTGTTACTCTACCTGGGCTTTGAGGTTGTTTTTCCATTCCTGGGTCTCCAATGCCTTGAATCGCCCACTGCTGTCAGAGGAGACAGACACACAGAGGGGCCGGTGCAGCCTGGGGGGCAGCTGTGGGGTGAGGGCCACCGGCACGGGGCGCACATCTATCTGGTCGTGCCTGTTCATCATCAAATCAGGACAGGAGCCTGACACAGGCGAGAAATTTAAAAGTTAACCATGAATGGCACCTATTGTCTAAAAATTACTATAATTTTCCCTGCATAAGTTACATACCTGCACATTCAGAGTGGGTGATGGACTGTATTTGAAGTGTGTTTTGGGTTTTAAACAAGTTTTTCACTATGCCTAAAAAGACATGCATGCAGTACGTATTAGATGTGGAAATGGCACGCATTGAATGTTATTATATGAAAGTAGGAGCTTACCAAGCGGTCCATTCTGCTTTTGGAGGACCTTTTTGTCCAGGAGTTTTTGAGCACTTTGCTTGTTCCACTCTTCCTCAGTCCCCATGGTTCGCCTCCTGCTGACAGGGGCAGAAGAGGTTGTCTTAGGCGACCCCCCATCTTAGCCAAGCCGGGAAACACTTCACCTCCATTGGACGCACATCTTGCAGGCTCCGTGCATGGACCCTAGCGTCTGCAGCTATGTTAGCCGCTAAGCACAGGCTAACAAAGCTAGTTCTTTTGTCAGCTCAGGGTTTGCAAGTCATGCTGTCATACTGATGCAGACAATTAGCAAACTACTTCTGAAACGAACCTGTGACGTTTACTTACAATGGCCACAATTACATATTTCTCCTTCTGGTAATATGCTATAGGATAGCCATAGTATTGCGAGCATAGCGAGCTACCCACTGCTTATTGGCAACACTATCCAAGGGAAGCTGGTTTTGTTGCTCATTCACGCCCAAAGTAAGTCAGCTGCTAGACATCAAGACCCAATGCCAGCGACAATCACTTCAAATGTGATAATTTATGCGGTGCTCGATGCTGGCAGGCTCCCAAACAGCTCCGCCAGCCGAACATCTCCGCCGTGAGCCCAACCACCTGTGCGCAACTGCGGCTCTGCTCCTCAAGTGTTATCCCTGCGCACTGCCTCGTAGGAAATAAACTAACACGGCGTGCTGATTTATTATCGTTTCTTTTATAGTAACTATATATTTTTTGGGGGTCATTACCACTTATTAACACTAACACTGAATATAATATAATAAAATAAGGTCTTTTGGGGGATAGTGTTTCGCCTTCAAGACCTAACTTGGGGAAACTGTATTTTAAACCATTTTCCAAATGTTGGAAGTTCTGATTCATTTAAGAGCATGGATATAATATGATCTTATTATACTTACATGGAGCACTGATAGATCTATGTTGACCAGCATGTGTTAACCAGCATTTTAACCACACGGTAGCAAGTAATGTTCTTACTGACAATGCACATTTTATTATATGGACGCAACAAAAATAGAATCAAGATTTCAATTGATAACATCAAATTAATGTTGAAAAATAAAAGCAGTTTAAGCTCTGTAATATTCAACTGAAATACAGGACACAGGTCACAGCATTTTGGCATCATAATTTTACTTTTTGCCATGCAGAATGAAGATAAGTTTAGTTATCACACACACCTCGACTGTCGCAACCATATTTTTGTACCTTCTACTCCCTTCGTCTCCATCTTCTTGCTTACAGGTGATAACCATCAGCACAAATGGAGGCTGTGAGTTTTACAATATCCCAAAGCATAAAAATACATGTTTCATTAAAAAACAATCAACTCACTAGAGCTCACTTCTGTTTCTAAAAGCCCAACACTACAAGAAGTAGCGTAGTACAGTAGGATTCAAAACCAATGTTACTTGCAGATATTCCCATTATTGATCATTGTAGATATAAATAAAATATAAAACATAAACATTTTTCACATTTTGTACACGCCATTAGCACACACAGTTGCAGTATGTTTGCTCAGATTTTCTTATTTTCTTTCTTACTTGTTTGCAGGTGCTAGATGTCCAGCTGTCCTCAGTGTATATCAGATATCAGGAGCTGTGTGAGAGAACAATCAACAGTCATCTGCAGGCTGATCTGATGAGGATCTTGAGTTCATCTGCTTTGGTAATTGGAGGATGGCAGGGTATCTCTCCTGGTTCCCTGGTAACCCACCGACCTGCTGATGTCACTACTCTCCATAATCAAGTGCGTGGATCCAGCTATTATTGCCTTTGTCAATACAAGGCAGGAATATTCATACCATAAAAGAGGACCTAGAAAAGCCTGTCTGACCCGCCTATAAGTTCAAATAATACCAGAAGCTTGCATAGGAAAGGGCACCTGAGGTACAAAATCAGCATATTGCAGTGGATCTAATACTTGTGCGAGTCCCAAACCTGGATAAGCCATATATATATAACCAAGTTACAGGTTACTGCACATGTGAAGGCATATCATTTGCTATACCTACTCTGTAAAAGCTAAAATGAAATGTTATGATGACTCAAGTTTATATGTTGCCTTTCTTATATGGTTGGATGCTAAAATATGGGTGTAAAATGACCTGTTGTGGGTATAAGTGTGGTATTAGCTAAGAGCTGCAGAGATGCTAATACATTTGCATATCAATAGGCTCCTTGAGCTGCGAGACTCGTCAGCATTGCGTTCTCTCGAAGCCCCTCTCACCTGCTGCCTTCTCGAGTTTGTCTGTGAAAATGACAACAGTGTCTAGTATCAGACCACTGCGGCAATGAAGGGAGGTTTATACATTTTTTTATATGATTTGATTGATTTATTTATTATTTGTAAAAGCATTTATTACAAATGTTTTACAAAGTTTTATTAGTAGCACTAATAAAAAGCCATCTGAATGGACTGTTGTTGTAATGTTGAAGTATCTATATCTACTGCATAACATCTTACAATTCATACAACAAGAACTCAAGAAATATGATTCAATGCCTCCCACTGACATAGAGAAAACATTCTTCATAGTTTGAGTCTCCATTGTCTAAACACATGACAAAATACACTTCTGCTTGTTGCTTTATTATAAACTCATGAAGGTACTTGAAACAGTTGCTATTTGAATATTAAATAGATTAGATATTCAAATAAGGATCACCTATGGCCCACCACAGTCTCAGCAGAATCTGTGGAAAACGCTTGGTTATTATAGGTAGAGGTGGTATTTTTCTACTGTCAAGTACTTTTTATTAGGGCTGTAGTAAAGACTAAAGACATGTCCTATCTGCTGGTGTCCCATATAAATCATAATCTAAATAAAATGATTAGTCAACGAATACAAAAAAAAGACTCCATCAACCAATTAAACAGCTAAAGGCCTACAGCCCTACTTTTTTATTGTACTCAAGTCAAAACAATTTGTCTAGTATTTTTACTGCTTTGTATTGTGCTTTATTTTACTTGACTTCAGATTCCAACATGTAGCAAGGACCTGAAATTCCCAATTGTTTGTGCACTTGTGACTTTACTCTTATGTCTAGGCATTGACTAACAAGGCTGTAGCATTGTTTACTTCCTGGTTCGTGGTTGTGGTCCCTGGGACTTCCTGATGAATCTCTGGTCTCTGAGGTCCTGATCCAGCAGCTGAGACTCCTGCTGAGCTCAGCTTAATTAGACTTAATTTAATTTACTTTACTCCTTTGAAATAGAAGACTTGCATAATATTCTACTGTGACGTGGTGGTCCTCTTTTGGATATAAACTCATCTGATTGCTGATCCTGATCCTGACATGGTTTAATCCCTGTTTTTGCCTTACGATAGAACTCAAGTATTTCTGGAGGTGGTGCAAAAAGTTTGTAAATCACTACAAACGTTTTTGAATCAGAAAAAGTGGAATTTAATATACAGGTGTGACAAATAAAGTGCTTATACAGAACTAATTTGCTTATTTGATTTTGATACATTATTAAGGATACTATTAAAGATGCACTGTGTAACTTTTCTGGTGTAGGGTCTGTCACTTCTCTTCATTGAGATGTTATTTGTTTGCCTGGAATGCATCTAACTGGATTTATTCAATGACATGCATTCTTACTGTGAGCGAGTCGCATCTCCACAGCTCTGACCTGTAACTTAGCCTGGTAGCTCACTTTCTGGTCTCCATGGAGATAGATGAGTTATTACCATACTGCACCACATTCCAGGCAATGAAATAACATCTCCATGGAGACAAGAATATGGCAGACACTCCACCAGAAAAGTTACATAGTGCACCTTTAAATTGATATATCATTTTAAAAAAAGAGTCCTTGTGAAGCTTGTATGATCAGCGCTCTCCATTGAAGGGCAGTTTTCCTGGCATGGGCACCTTCCTCTTCAGGTTGAGGGTGGAGTTGACTTGTTGGGCCGATAGCAGACTGTGCCACTGAGCGACCGGGCGCCTTGGGTTGGACAGCATGTCGGCCCAGTGCCTCAGCTGGTTCCCCGAAGCATCACAGCCCAAGTATATCTTCCCTATGGCATCATTACGGCTCACTGCATCGTAGTCCCACACCGCGATCACCAGGTTTACCCTCTGGAAAAGAAAGTAAGTAAGTACTTGATTGAATAATCCAGACACTCTAGATTAAACTTTACCTGGATCTGTTCAAAGGTCACAGTGAAAGTAAAGGACTCATTGTAATATGGAGCCAGAGTGTTTTTCTTGACGGACGTCTTCCTCTTCTTCCATTTCCTCTTGTCCAAGGTTAGCTGCACTTTCACATATGGATCTACAAACACAAAATGTCCATATGTACTTGAAAATAGATACAATGACAGACTATTGTATGCCTACATTTAAACAGTGCCTTAAAATGGTGATTTAGGCTTTGAGTAAATGTTCCTGTACTATTTTATGCGCAATATTCATTATGGCAATGCCTGTAATCTCTGTATGTCCACTAGATGTCAGCCTACAATTCTATGTGGGAAACTCGGCTTTGCATACAGGATACAGTTAAAATCATATTAAACTATCCACTAATGTTTATATTTTTAATTGAAATCAGAATTTAAAAAAGCAATATTGTAATCAAATGTAAACTGTGAATAACCTGAGCTCCCTCCGATGTCCATAGGTTTGAGGTTTTTAGCTTCAAGGATGATCACAGTCAGTTTGTTTGCTGTCGGAACATAGCGCAGAGAGAAGCAAATTTCACCCCGATTCTCCTCCTGAAACAAATACGTTTACAAATGAGATCATTATACTCTTGTCAGTAACACGATGGGATGTAGTGGTTCTCTGCCTAAGTCTTGGTTTAGGTCCCTGATTTAAACCTTGTTTGGGTCTGATTTGCCCTTGGTTAGACCTCAAAGAAAATGTATTTTTATACTGTATTTAGATGGATTCATGGATGTTTGAGTAATCCTGTATTGTCCTGCGTATGATTGCTCAGAAAATGTGTGTTTTCACCTGTCCCCTATCTCTGCCCACGTCATAATGCACAAAGGGTTAAGAAATATCTACACTACAGCCATCTTTCAACAATAACACTTAAATGAAAATCTGCTGCTTGCTATGGTGAAATTCCCCTATGAAGAGGCGTGGCCTTTTTAAAAATTGTTTTCTGGTTTAGACAGAAGCACATTTTCAGCCCATTTCAGTAAAAAGTATTGTAAATTACAACAGTGCTGTCTTTTATATTAGAACTCTATCGTGTAACTATTGAATGTTTCCTTAGTGGGGCTTTGTGGACATCTTATAAACCTCAAATTTGGAGGGTTCGCTGAGGTCCTGCCACTCCTCGATGACGTGGTTCAAGTCGAAGTTCTCCAGCTGCAGTCTGACCTCTCCGATGATGTTGTGTTTGGAGAATCGGTTAAAGTCGTACACCTGCATCACCACTGTAGACTTCATCAAGGAAGCTTTAGTTATCTGCAGAAACATCACAATATGAGCAGCAAAATAGTATCTGATCAGTAAGTGAACAATAAGGGAGGTGTTTGTGAGCAGAAGCAGTCACAGTCTGTGCTCAGCTGGATCAAAGTACTTATAGATTAGGTTACTGAAGTAGACAATTTTTTTTTTGTTTTTAGTTGCTTTGTTGATGTATTTACTTAGGACAGTCCTTATCTACTTAAACAAATCATAGTGCTTTTTAAAATTTACTTCAACTGGCTTTATACTAAATGAAAAGTTTCATTACATTTTAAAATCAATATACTAAGAGCAGCATTTATAGCCATATATAATGACCATGAGAAGTTGAAATTTCACGATTCTTTTTTAAGCGAAACAAAGACGTTTTCAAGAATGTTCAGAGTAAATTATTAACCTATCCGTCTAGGTTATTTTTTTTTTTTTTTATGGCAAAGGCTATAATTTTTGAATTGCCATACTTTCCCCCACAAACAACAAAATATCCTGTCTTATCCTGCATAAAAAAACCTTCTAAAACTTCAATCGTGTCAGAAAAATTCCAATTAGATATTTTTGCCAAATCGTTCAGCCCTAATATAGTCAGTTTGGGGCTGTGTTCTGAGTGTTGTTAATTCAGTGCTGAATATAAAAGCATTCCTTGAGCTTTACCTGGAAAGTGAATTGCTCATTGAAGACAGGTTTGAGTGTGTTCTTGAGCACTTTGGTCTCACAGGTCTTGTCCTTGTCGGGGCAGATGTACACTCTGACATAAGGGTCCGAGCTGCCCCCCAGGTCCATGGCCTTGAGGCTGTCAGCCTGTTTGACGCTCACTGCCAGCTGCAGCACACACAGGGTACACACAGGCCAGTGGAGTGGAGTCAGTGGACAGACTAGTTTTAGAATCAACAAGTTACTGTTTATGTGATCACCTCTGACTGCGTAGTGTTGTACTCCAAAGAATACAGCAGCTTCCCGCGGTACTTTTTAGACGAGCCGTAGTCAAGATCGGCCACATCAGGCTGGACCTAGTGAACAGAGAGAAGCAAGACCAACGAATTACCAACTTGATTTGATTTATGCTCTATTGTGTTTGCATAAATATCAGCAGATACCTTCTTCTTTCTTGATGAAATTCCACGATCGCAGCATCAGAGCAAGATTATACTTTTTTTTTTTTTAACAACAAATAAACTGACTGGCAATAAATGACAAGCTTATAATGAAATTGAATGTTATTTTACACCAGTAGATGGCAGCAGCCCCTCTCCCCTGATTAAGCCTTTCTACAGGTTCCAACTGTCACTCAAAACACCACTCCCCAGAAGCGTTCAGTGTGGGTAGAAAACACTGTACTTGTTTCTGTGTAGACTTGACTTTTTAAGGTTTTAAGACGACTCCCGCTCACTTCTCACTCTTGGTTCACTTATTAGTACAATGTTTTGGTTGCCTCTTTCGCTCCCCTTATGCAAGTTAAGGGACTGCTTCGTTAAGAGTAATCAACCAATCACAACAGTGAAAAAAAAAAAAATACATTCACAATTAGACCACAATGTTACCTCAATATTGTACATAATTCACTTTGCGCCAGTCTTTTGTGAGTTAAAACGCATGGATGATGATTAGGAAAATATAAAGATTTTTAACACGCTAAAAAGGTAACAGCTGTATTCCATTAATCGGACTTTTTTTTTTTTTTTTTGCAAAATAAGTGGCGCATCAAAGAGTTTGTATGAGGGTAGAAAAGAGACATTTTTTTACATTTAAAAGTAAAAAAAAAAAAAAAAAAAAGCATATAGAGCTTCCATGCTTCAGTCTATGCTGGTATGAAAAACACACTTTTTAAACAATTACTATTCCGATTATGTTTTTTATGAAGCAGAAATACACCCCCTACTCATAACAAATCTAAAATGGATGTAGTGCCTTGGCCACTGCGTCGCAATGCTTTCAATAGGACAGATAAAGACATTACCGTATCCACTGATATCGATGACTTATTTTGTGTATTATGCTAATTAGTTCTGAATTATTTATAGTTAAAAAAAAAAAAAAAACTATTTCATTTGTCATCTTTTAATTTAGCCGCCATATACCCAGGCAATAGGCCCAGTTCACAGCAACACTTAACATAGACAAAACATAATTAGACCGATATAAAACTGGCCTTACCAGTGCTGTGGTGCTGCCCCCGTTCACTCCTTTGAGATTGATCTTCTCATTTTTCTTTTGCTTCTTCTTGCTTTTGCAGCAGCACTTGACGCAGATGCAGATGATGATGATGAGCAAGATCACTCCACCGAGGACAAACAGGAGCAAGGTGAGCCATCGGGGCACTGCGGGGACACAAGGGCAGGACTCAGATGTGACTTCAGTTTGCACTAGCTGCTTATAACAAGTTACGTACAGGGAATTTTGTCCAGGAAGTTGAGGAAGGCGTTTTCCACCTGTGCGAGAACTGGGTTGATCGTTGTGTTGGCGTAAGGGGTAGTGGTAAAATTGGTCCAGGTGGGAATGGGAGTGGACTGCACATGTGTGGACTTTGAAGAGAGAGCTGGCATGGTGGGCAAATCTGCAACAAGAACGAACACAGTGGCTGTTATATGCCACAGAAGTCACGTGAGACCAGTGGTGGAAGGGAACGAAGTACAAATAGTGAAGTACTGTACTTAAGTTGAATTTTTAGATATCTGTACTTTAGTTAAGTACATTTCACAGTGGATACTTTTTACTTTCTACTCCACTACATTTTGCACTGGACTGAAAAGTAAAAAGAACTTTTCATATGATGTACTCCACTACTTTTGCACTGGGCTGAAAAGTAAAAAGAACTTTTCATATGATGTGAGGGGTTATTTTTTTCAAGCTTTGGCTTTGAGCAAACAAAAATAAATGCACAAAATTAATAAGAAAAATGAAGACATTGATTTGTATTGTTATTGTTGACCAAAATCAGTGTCATTTTTAAACAATGTCACACTTTAAAAAATTAAATTTTACTTTTTACTCCTAAAGTATATTTTTAAACGGCTACTTTAATACTTTTACTTAAGTAGACTTTTTCATGTGATACTTTTACTTGAGTAACTTTTTACCTCTGTATCTGTACTTTTACTTAACTAACAAAATCGAGTACTTCATCTACCACTGTGTGAGATAGAATACAATTAGATATGTGGGTGGCAGTTTGTCTGTTTGCCCACAAGTTGCTGGTTTGATTCCCATTTCCCATTATCAGCATTGCTTAGTCGAGCAAGACACTTCACCTGATTTGCACTGTTGAATATTTGTGGACATACCATCTTGCTGGTGCCCTAGGAAGCTAAGCAGAGTTGTTGGGCTCGGTTAGTACTTGGATGTCTAGGTCTAATGCTTAGTGTCACGGTGACTGTGGAGAAGCTGGCACTACGTGGTCGAAGTAGGAGGCAGACGTGCATAAAGTGTCTTTTACCAGACAAATTTATTTAAAAGATGACTTCGGTTGGACGCCAAAATAATTTAAGACAAACTGTTCACACAAAACAGAACATGAATAACTTAAATTAAATCTAACAAACAACCACGTGGACACAACTACACTGAAGTCCCCCCCCAAAAGACTGACTGACTCGCTTAAAAACCCTCCTAAGCAGGAAGCATCTCCCCCAGGTATATACCATCTACTGTACAGGGCTGTAGGTATAACTGTGAGCAGGATCTCCCCATCAGCTGCATACTTTGAGGACCT
Organism: Periophthalmodon schlosseri; assembly: GCA_000787095.1. NCBI lineage: Eukaryota > Metazoa > Chordata > Actinopteri > Gobiiformes > Gobiidae > Periophthalmodon > Periophthalmodon schlosseri. Next base: position 68,709 of record KN470197.1, read on the forward strand.
AAGTCCCTTTAACTAAAGTGTTTAAAAATAAACTATAAACACTTAAACATGTTGGAACAAAAAACATAGGGACAGTGAAACAAAAAAAACCTTAAACCTGATCTCCCCTCCACATGGTCCGGCCCACGACCACACCCAAGCCTTTAAAAATGGCCGACATAGGGCACGCCCCTTCTTTGTCTAGACCATGTGGAGATTCAGGTAAGAATGGGTATTGAAAATTATGAGAAATTAACAAATTAAATAAAATTAATGCTAAAATTAAAGACCCACTTTGCCACAGTGACCTTAAGCAAGACATTTCACCTACCTTACATAATATGGTGTGTGTGTGAGTGTTGGTGGTGGTCAAAGGGGTTGATGGCATAGATTGGCAGCCTCACTTTCATTAATCTACCCCAGGGCAGTCATGGCACTAGGTATAGTTGAAGGTAGGGGTGGGTGATAGGACTAAACTGAAAATCATGATCTGCTTTTGTTTTCTGTTGTGCAGAAGATTAACCAATCACAGTGAAGGAGACACATTTAATTCCTCCCCCTAGACAATATAAGTACATGTATTGCCGTTCAATTGAAATTCATAACATGCGCTGTAAAGGTTTAAGTATTCTATTGCTGTTTGTAGTTTTTGATCAAGGTTTCCTGGCTGTAGTGACGTATAAAATCAACTCCAGCACCGTTACAGAGGAGCGCCTACAGCAGGTCTCCACCATGAACAAACAGTAACTACAATGATTCAGACTGTGATAACAACTATGCCAGATCCCACAAAGAAATGTAGAAAAATCAACACTTTTTACCAGTCAAGTTGTAGCAAAATGTTTAATCAATTTTACGTACCATCTCTGGATTCGTACATCAAGTTACTGTGTGTAAGTAAAAATGCACTTGGCGTGTTCCTTGATGTTAATGGGCAGTTTTAGCGAGAAGGAAGGAAATGGTGCTAAACAAAATCAACACTTTTCAACACAATGCATGTTCTGATCAAAGAAAGGAAATATCCCCTCTCTCCACCCAAAACAACTTTTAAGGCTGCAAGTGAACACAAAGTCAGCTTTGTTTTGAGGCTTACAAGATGGGTTCTAATAAAAACATACAGTATCAATACAATAAATAACTATTTGTCTTTTTTCTTTTTTTTAGAAATTGATCACTCCAGTTAAATTTCCTTGAAGTGAGAGTTCAGTGTTTCACCATTCAAAAAAACTTGATGTTGATTTTTACAGATTTTTTTTTTTTTTTCATACAATAGAATGTACTTTTCAACACAAAATAATGTTAGTTTTTTAAGTAATTAGTGTAGTTATGAACACAGATAAAGACTAATCTCAAACTTTGAATGTAGTTTTGTAAACATTTACACCTGTTCAAATTAGAATCTACTTTCACTACTAGTTTTAGTATCGATCTATAGGCTCTTTGGACTGATTGATTATTTGATTTCAATATTGTTTAATGATTTATCACCGATGTCATGTTTGCGTGTTAGACCTTCACTACTGTAAATAGGGAAAGTCATAGCACATATGGAGTGACCTTAAAAACAAGTGTGTTTACCTACAGGAATG